>JABSTQ010005149.1:0-22054 GCA_013358835.2 Ixodes persulcatus
TTAGCCGTTTCGGAAACGGTTTAGTATTGGCTGATAGTATATTCCACGATAATTTTTGTCTTATTCTTGCAAGGCAAAAATTATCGTGCCTACAGTGCCACAGTGCCTATAGTTTATTCGTGCGATCCTAATCTCCCGGGGACGAAACCGCTGGTCTACCCGTGACGTCACGGCGGGGATAGAGCAACCAATCATTACACTGATTTCAAGCTCGTTCTCGCGGCTAATAGAGGCACCATATTGGCGCGGACGGCTTCCAACTTCGCTCTCAGTCGGAGTTGAAGTTTTAACATTATTTCTTCGCAGCTCTCGATATTTTATCGAACTCTGTTCTATCAACGTCGTATAAATGAACGCCCTGTAATTGAATCCACTTTCATCGAAGCCGTTTGGTAGAACACCGTTTTATCGAACATCATGATGGTTTCTGGCCAGATCGTTTCTCGTTTTTGTAAATAGTGTTTTCTTCTTTGCATCCAAAGGATAAAGATAATGTCACGAATGACAACTGATGAGGCGGTGAATAACTAAAGAAACTAAACGTTTAATGGGGTGAACAAAATAGAAGGTTGGCGTCGCAGGCGTCGATGTCGACGAAACAGCAGGATCGGGACTGACTCCGGCTCTCCACGCGGAGCTCCTTATGTATACGCGTGGGCTTCTGGAACAATCGGCGTAGAAGGTTCGGCGCCTAGAAAATTCTAACCTCGAATAAGCAACAGGGTTCTCGAAATTACCAGAACGCGACATTACAGAAACAATAAGAAGGTGAATCCGCGGCCAGGCATCGAAGATAAGCACGGTAACCGTTAGGCCACGGGCGCGCTACCTACTTGGCTAGCTGCTCACGCGGCAATATTATGTTCCGTTTTTCTTTTGGTTTGTAGTAAACAACGACCTCTTTCGGTTATGCGGCCTAAGACGAACTTGATACTTTTTGGAAGGTCAGAAGTCGTCGGGTGCCGAGACGGAGGTCACATTGTTGCTTTTCGTAGTACTCAACATTGAGGCAATGTCCTGTCTCCATGTAAAACAGAAAAAAAGCGTTCCCCACATTTTTACATGTTCACATTTCGTAAAACTGTGGATTCGTCTGCCTCTTCCCATTTTTCTTAGAAAGTAAGCTATTCTTCTGGGGCTGAACGAGAACACTTGGTTTTACAAATATACGAACACGCAAAAGCGCGGCATGAGCGCTGAGCAAAGTGCGGACGTGAGTATTAAATATAAACACCGCAGTGCAAACAATAATAAAATATTGCGTAAATGAGCTTTTCTCCGCATTTGTCGGTTTTTCAGTGAGCATTTCAATAGTGAGCTTTTCTCCGCCGCCCGATCTCCGGTGAGATTTTTTGTCCGCCGCCCAACAGTAACAGCCGACCAAGGGTTCATCGCAGCCAAGACAGTATAATCGACGAACACCATAATAAAAGATGTGCGGGTTCTTGTCTAATACATTCGCCTCTATTTCATAAAATACTGAATCAAGAGTGTGTTGGTTCGGGTCAAACAAAGAATCTTAAGCGCAACTTTCACAACTTCCAAATAGCAAAGTGTCACGCCTACTACCAAAACGCTTGTTCTGTTTTTAGCTTCACTGAAATGTTTTTCGCAATGTTTGTTTTATTTCGGTAGAAATCCGCCTCCACAAGTGTATATGCCAAGCGAATGTCGAACTTAAAAGAAAATCGACGAACTCGCGTATGTTTCTTCCACATTTAAAATAAGTAAACATTTTAAATACATATCTGCAGAACATTTGAAATCGCCAGATCAAATCACCTATCCTACTTCGAACACAAAGAAGTGGTAAGACAGTATCTACTCTTTGACGCATCGGTTGCTTTTGTCTAACTGCATTTGCTAGCTTCAGGCCTCACAAAGGGCCGCTTGAAACGTGAAAGTTTTCACTCCCAATTTCTTGACCCAAAATGCCAACAAAAAAATGAAACATCCTCCCAATGACACGCTCCGGCGATTGAAAACTAATATCTCTCACCCACCCGCTAAACATCTCCGCAGCCAAAAAAAATAAAAAAAAATAAATAAAATAAATTTTTAACTTTCATTTGTGCGACCCCAAAACACCAACAAAGAACGGAATATCCTCCCAAGGACGCGCTCGGGCGATATACAACCTATTACTCACTAACGCGATAACCCGCAAAATATCTTCGCCCCCTAAACAAAAAAAAAAAAAAAAAAAAAAAAAAACAGGAAAAAGAAAACGATCAGTTTCGAGAGGCACCCTTCCTCAAAATACCGACTGTCAACCCGACGACCTTGAAGATGTGAAAAGAAGAGGAAGCTCTCGGAGTAAGCAGACGTGTGCACGCAAAGCTCCTGCTCCCACCTGCTAAGCCTGACGAAGAATTTTGTGGCGGCCGGCAAGGCCGTCACGGCATGCCCACCAGAAACGGACCACAAGCTTCAGGAAACAAATGATACTACCATCACCCCCTACACCACCGCCCACCCCGTGAACTCAAATAGAGAAAGGAACACCAGGAAAGACCCAAGACTCCCGGACCACATCTACTCAATGGAGATGGACAAAGAAAATGGCGACGACGACGAACTCGCTAGGATCACAACAGGCACCGACTGCTATCGGCATATACCAGGAGACAAGGTTGACTTCCTTAAGGTTAGTCACGAAAACGCACAATACCTTATTGAATGTCTCAACCACGCCGCGAGCATTAAGGAATGCATGAGCAACCTCCCGACCATCACAATGGCTATGCAACTACTTCAAGCCATCGACCTGGAAACGCTGCGCAAATTCGCCGAACACAAGACCGAAATAGAACACTTCCTACAAGAGAAATCTTCTAGAGACCAGCCAGCAGAACCGTCTACAATTGATCCTAACACAGCGACGCAAATGACTAGTGTGCCTACACTAAAAGAAACTGATGACGTGGCGATGACAACACAGAGTTCTGAATCGTCCTTGAAGACCCAAGAAGATGAAGACAGCTCACAGCTGACGTCGAAAAGAAAGAAGAGAAAAGCCACCAGTGCGCTTTCTCAAGACCTGCTTCAAGAAGAAAAGGAAACAGAAAGAACCGACATTACGGCAAGCAACGACCTGACTCCAAAGACGCTGTCACAAGCAGTCCTTATAAGACCCACCTGCAAACGTGACGTAAAAGAGTTTTTACCGAAGCATATTAAAGCCGCAGCCCACTCGACGGGCGTGACGTCATGGAACAACATAGCTATCAAATACAATGAAAAAGCCAACATTATTGCACTGGTCACTAAAGACAAAGAGGCGGTAGAACGACTTACACAGATCACCGAAATCGGCACTCCAGGCGGAGCCCTGAAGGTGCAGGCACTGCAAGCACAAGCCCCCAACCAATGTAAAGGGGTCGCATACTTTAGATACGCAAAAGATGACACCAACGAGACTATTTTTCCAGAGCTCGAATGCAGGACTCATAACATTCTTGGAGTACACATCGTGGGACCCATGAGGTCCACAGCCATCCTCACGTTCGAAGGTAAAACAAGACCGCAGTACATCAGATACTGCGGCGTAACCTGCAAGGTCTACGAGTACAGACCAAGACCGATGGTGTGCCTGAATTGCCACGCGATTGGGCACAAAGCTGACATTTGCCCCAGCAAAATCCGCCGCTGCGGAGAATGTGGAAGGGCACACAAAGAAGGCGATAACTGCGGAATGCCGCCGGAATGCTACAACTGCAAAGGTCCTCACACTGCGATGGACAAGACATGCCCGAAACGAGCAATCCCGCCGCCCGGCAAAAACCTCCAGCGAGCGAAAAAGCCACAAACAAAACACGGAATCGAAGACTTTAACAAAGCTGAAAATTCCTGGCCTCTGCTACCAAACACTAGTGATGCCGACACGATAACGCCCGGGGCGTCGGGCAAGCCGTGGACAATGCTAGTGGCCGGTACTTCGGCAGGAGGCACAAGTTTACCTCCAATAAAAGGGAACGACCCTTTTTCCCACATCATCAAGGCAGAAAGAGAACGAATAGATGAAAAACTACGATCTCTTGAAGACAAGATGACAGACATGAACGCAAAGATTACCGACCTATTCAAAGGCATGACGGGACTCATCAAGGCTTTCAATGCCAGAGCATAACTATGCAAAAGGCAAAAGCTGCAACAAGAAACGAAGGCCTCCGTGGATCCTTCAGTGGAACTGCAACGGCATCCGTTCCAAAACAGCTGAACTCAAACTAAGAATCGAAAGAGCGGGTAAGAACGCTCCTCTTGCCCTATTACTACAAGAAGTAAAAACTCAGAACATCAACATTACTGGGTACAAAGCATACCAGATACCGACAATCCTAAATCAACAGAACGGACTACACAGTCCTAACGGGACAACTGCTCTTCTAGTCAGGGACAGTGTCCCACACTCGCACATCGACACGACGCATATTTGCGACGAACACCAAGAAATTGTAGCAGCACGGCTACACACCGCCAAGGGAAAACTCATACTAGCCTCGGTATACATCAGACCACAGAAGAAGGAAGACGAAAGTATGAATTGGCTACAAACCTTAATCAAAGAACGAAAATGCGATGAGGAAATCATCGTGGCAGGTGATTTCAACGCCAAGAACACTATGTGGGGTTATCGATATAACAACATAAGAGGAAAAAACATAGCAGAACAGGCAAAAACCGCTACTCTGAGACTTCTCAACAACCCGCATATACCCACCCGCATCGGACAAACATCAAGACAGAGTGACACCTCACCAGACCTCACTTGGGCTTCAAGTAACGTCAGGGCGCGGTGGACCGTCCTACCCGACAGTATGGGCAGTGACCATCTCCCCATCCAGATTGAACTGACGGCGGAACGACACTCAGACGCCAGGAGACAGTCGAAATTCATCAAGTGGGACAAGTTCCGCAAAGCATTTAGTGATCTCGAGAACGACAGCGAGCTAGGGCTCCGAATCACGGAAGCCCTCCGAAGTGCCACCGAAATTTATCAAGTTAAATCAGACGACCCCGACCCAGACCTTCACCTGCTTAACCTCTGGGCCAGTCGTCTTCAAGCCCAACAACACTACAGAAAGAACAAAAAAGACTGGCGATTCCGAATTAAATTCAACGCGGCGACGGCGAAAGCCAAGAGATACACCAACCAGCTCAAGAGATCTCGGTGGCGCAAACACTGTGACGGCTTTAACACCAAGGGGGGAGCAACGAAGATGTGGCGGACCTTTCGCGCCTTTACGGGCAAGAAAAAGGCCAAATGCACCGCCCAAAACCTCGCACTCAAATTGGGCATATCCGAGCGCAAGCTAGCTGAAATAGCGAGCGATTATTTCTTCCCGCAACCACAAAATCCCAAAGACGTCCCCGCAGACAGACCGGAGTACCATGATAATATGGACATGGATGCTCCATTCAACATGGGAGAACTGCTAGAAGCACTGCACGCAGCCAAGAACTCCACACCTGGCCCTGACCATATCACGGTTGCCGCCTTACGCAACTTACCTGAAGTGGGAAAAGAGCAATTACTTCGGTACATCAACGAAGTATGGGAGACCGGGAGGATACCGGCGGGGTGGAAACACTCCACCGTGATACCTATCCCCAAAGCAGGCAAGCCAACCGATTCGATACAGAACCTGCGACCGATATCCCTCACTTCTAATTTGTGTAAGATAACCGAACGTATGATCCTGGCTAGGATAACGTGGCAGCTAGAATACAAGAAACAAGCAGACGGCGAAGAACCAGCCTTTTCCTCGGTACAAACGGGGTTCCGGCCTGGTCTTGCAACCGTCGACAGTATCGCCCTAATACACAAGGACATACTGGCAAGACCCCCGAACATGTACCCAAGGACAATAGTTGCAGTCGATATAAAAAAGGCATTCGATACTGTACCTCACGATGCTGTGGTCCAAGGCGCCATCAACCGGGGCCTTAAGGGCCGCTGTCTAGGATTTATAAAGTCGTTCTTAGAAGACCGGACGTACGAGGTCGTAGTCGGGGAAGAACATGGACCAAAGAGGGAGAACGTAATCGGAGTACCACAAGGAGCGGTCTTATCACCAATGCTTTTTAACATGGTGATGGCAGACTTAGCCTTTGCACTAGAAAAAGTTGAAGGTCTGGGTCATTCAATCTATGCAGACGACATTACTATCTGGTCAAACGAACCAGACGTAGAAGAACAAAAAGAGATCCTGCAAGAGGGCCTGGACACCATCCACTCTTTCCTACAAAGGGTGGGAATGAGTCTCTCTCCAGACAAGACAAACTGTGTTACCGTAGCAAATAAGAGAGGCAGGAAAGATAACGGAACCTGCGACAAAATTCATCTAAACGTCAACGGCACCCCCATACAAAGAACAGACTCTGTCAAAATCCTGGGAGTAACCTTTCAAGAGGATGGCAGAGCAAGCAAATGGTATCGTGGAATTAAGAACCACTGGAAAGCTACACTGGGGAAAATCAAATTTGTTACGAGCAAGTCGTGGGGAGCGCAAGAACACACACTAAAAAAACTAGTCAGAGCCCTGTTAGTATCAAAAACCACCTACGGAATTAATTACCTTCGCCTCAACAGTGAGCAACGGAAGGGCCTAGAGGTACTTAACCGTATGGCGATGAGAGTCGTCACCGGGTTACCGAAATGCACCAAGATAGAAGAACTGGAAACAATCGCCGGAATGAACTGTCTCAGAGATATTGCTCAAGAAGATAAAATAAGCCAAGTACTTAGGCTGCAGAAGACTACAGCTGGCAGGAACATCCTGATGAAATTAGACATTGAGTGCCCGGACACACCTATCTCGATCCCCCCGCCACCGTGGGAGGATGAGACAGTCGTGGACACGAAGCCTTTACCACAAAACTTAAGCAAAGAGCAAATGGGGAGAAGAAAAACAGCAGCTAAGAAACACAACTATGACCTCCAAAAATTACTTGAAGACCCCGAGGCAGATATATACTACACCGATGCATCAAAAGTAGAGCCTCAAGTCGCCATCGCAGCACACAGATTCAGGGACCAATTCACGGTCACAAGAACGCTAAAACCAAGAACGGGAGTAAAACAAGCGGAATTGATGGCCATCCAGCTGGCCATCGAAACCGCAGCTTTCAGCCCACGCAAGAAAATCTACATCTACACAGACGCCAAGAAGGCTTTCGAGGAGTATCGTAACCCCTCGAGCAGAAGTAAGACGGTGCAAACCGTCAAAGCAATTGCACGCATATACAGAAGCGAAGGAAGACGAGTAACCATAAGGTGGATCCCGGGACACCAGGAAATACCCGGGAACGACGCCGCGGACGCTGCCGCACGGGTCTCTCTCCCTCCTCATCAATTACCCGGCCTTGGCACTGACAGCGACGACGTACAACATTTGAACACTGGATCTCCAATCCAACCGGAAGGAGAAGAAGTCGACCCCTTGGCACTCAAGGCTGTCGAACGCCAGGCACGCCGCGAGCGGCTCGGGAGCCTCCTTCGAGAAGACCCGCATCCCCTCCCAGCGGATAACTACACCCGTTGGGAGAAAGTATGCCTTAGAAGATTACGCACACATACAGCAATGGTTCCCAAACGCACAGCCATTTTCAAGAAAAGCAGACTAGCAACGAAACAGCACGAGACAGAACTTCAGAACTCACAAGCAGGACCGTCGACACAACCCAGGAACGAGAGCCTCTGTGAATACTGCGAGGAGACCGCCTCGGAGACCCACGTCTTCTGGGACTGTCCCCGCACTGAAGAGACAAGACGGAAAGCCCTAGAGGCATTACCACACCAAATGCGACCGAATAGCCTTGAAGAATGGGTCCTGCCCACTGGATCCCCTGAGCATCGCAAGGCAACCCTAGATTCCCTCCTCACATACGTGAAGGAGGCCAAACTTACACAATTCATCTAAAAAAAAATAACATAAACTCATTCGCTCAAAGAAGATGACTTAAGTCAAGATCGGCGAGCGTAAATCACCTTTTTATAATTATAATAAAGACATTTTCCAACCAACCAACCTTGAAGATGTAAGTAGTCCGGGGCGCAATAACACATTGCGCAATTTCAAGAGCAAGTTGTGCGGACAGACTCATAGATGGCGCCAGGTGACAGCTGGATTTTTTGACGTTTTGATAGGCTTCAAACTTAGTTAAAATTTATTAGAAGGAGAATCTCTGGAAAAAAGATCTTGTAAGAGATATATTCAAAAAGTCCTGGTCTTGAATATTGTCGAGCCTAAATTTGTATTTTGGCCCCGGTTAATTTTTAAATGTTGATGAAGAACGGAACGAAAAAAAAAGGCTTTTTCAAGCATCTTTAAGTTCCCGTAAAAACTTTTAAGCTTGAAAATCGGAAAATGTAGCGCCGCAATATTACTCAGTTTTTTATTATCTTTCTAATAAAACCATTCCCAAGTCAATCCGTTCGGTAGTTCTCGAGAAAAAATACCAAAAGTTGCCATTGGAATTGCATAGGGCTCGGTAGCTGCGATATCCTCTTAAGTGTTACTGTGTCCGTCTTCCCAGCATAGGCCGTTGTGGAGACTCGTCAACGCCCGCTTCAGTGGCTCGGCATCTCGGTAAGACAAGAGAAGGGCGGCTATGGCGGCTCAATCTGGCGCGTGTGTAAAGCGTCTATAGGGGGATCCTTACCAGACCACAAAAACAGACATGTCTACTCTTTAAAGGGATACTTCAACGAAATTTCGGCACTTATTTTTTGGTCTATATGTGTTCAAAGGAGCAGTATCACATCGGACACACCTATATCTTGTTAAGAAAGACACGAAAAAGAAGTTTAAAACGAATTAAACGATTAGCAAAGAGCACCTGGTGGATGTCGCTAACGTCTCGTTTGTAATGACCGTCTAGGAACCTTGGCAGATAGTGACGACGTTTGTCTCGCCTCCGGCTACCACGAGAGAAGGGGTGGAAGGAGGAACTCCTCTCTCCCCGAGAATCTCTTTTGTGAGTCCCAGAGGTTGCTATTGTCCCTCTACAAGATTATAGAAGATTAACCCGTCACTAAAATTTGTACAAAAGCAGCCGCTTCGGTGGCTGGAACGACTATACACGAACTCAGCTCTGTGACGTCACGGCGCGGTGGTGGCGCGTCGGTCGCACTTCCGGTCTGGGGCTGTGGGCAGAAGTCCCCATCCCAGACGTGTATTTCTGCGTTGTTTTGAAAGAAACCAGACACAAATCTGCCTTCTCGTCAAAACGCCGCGACTGGGGCCGTACCAAAAGTGTCGAGAAAGGTTTGAAGGTCAGTTTTCACGTGCTCGGTTCGTCCAAGAATCTGGTTATGTGCCGTGAAAAGGGGAAAGCAGACGCCGTCGGACAACGATTGCTTGGGCGGGAAGCACTTTGGGTTAAATTCACGGATACTTGTGGTCATCAGATTTATTTGTTTTGTTCCAACATGAACGCCGGAAAACCGTCAAGTTGTGCGGACCACCTGCGGACTACGTTCAGTGCGTCTTCAAGTTCAAACGGCTGCCTGATCGTTCGAACTGTCGTCTGCTCTTTCAAACGTTTCTGCTTGTCGTCTGCTCTCTTAAGGCCGGTTCAGACACTTGCGTTTGAGTGCGTTTGACTGCGTTGCGTTGAGTACCGAAAGCGAGTCACCGGCACATCTGTGCTTCGTATGAAGCGTGGAATCCAATTCAAGGAATCATCTTGGCACGCGATATAAGCAGCAGGGATGTCCTGGTTTCTCGCTGCCGCAACGCAGTCAAACGCAGTCAAATGCAACTGTCTGAACCAGGCTTTAGACGACGCCGGCCCGTAGACCAAATGTTGGCCCGGTACTTGCGATAAGAAGTAAGTGCAGGCCTCAAAATACTTAAGTTTGAAGGTTGGTAAGCAGCCTCGATGTAAACAGTAGATACAAGGTGATGTTGATCATTGTTACCAGTGACCATCACCGACTTGTTATGCCTAAACCACTTGATCCGATTCCTTGCGATTTTCAGTATCAACGTCGACCATCTCAGCTACAGTTCACGCTTTTGCAATCCGAGCGGCGTCGTGACCAAAAATTGCGAGCGAAATCTCATCATGCGAATCAGGCTTTAGCGTACATACTGCGGCGTCCACGCGGAATGAATCGTCACATGTAACATTATTCACGCGAAGTTTTGCGGTGTAACGAGTCTCGGTACTTTCGCGGACACCACTCAAGTAGTCAGACATCGCCAGGAAGACGTAGAATCAACAAATCGAACGCGGAAAAGGGCAGGGGGACTCACACCGACGCCGACAACATCGCATTTCAATGGTTTGTTAATAGGCGACGGCGAGCTTCTTGCCCACACCCCCATCGCGCATGCGCCATAGAGAAATATAGTACTACGTAAAGAGTGGCCACTCAAGCCGTTTCGCGGCCCAGGAGTTAGGGACTCTACTGGCCGTTAGTAGGCGCAACAGTGCCACTCATTTTGAACATTTGTCAGATACATAATATTAATAAATAACTTCATTGTATAGAGTAAACTTTTAAAATTAATACGAACTTTGAAAACTTTCAAAAACGACTTCAACGGCTGTGGCTATGGCTGCGGCACGACGGTTGGCTTCGGAGTCGTGGACTCGACGGAGGGCGGATACTTCGGCTGCTTGGTCTGTGTCTCTTGCCTCGTTGTGTGGGTTGAGTTGATTCCGCGGCTTGTTGTCTCGTGCGGGCTTCTAGTCATTCTTCCGTTGCGGTCATGGTATACGGTATATGTAAAAAGTATTGTGACTGTAGTTTCTTTGTTGACGGACATTTGCATTCGGTCACTGAATTTAGAAGCCACTGGGCCAGTCATATGTGCAAGCGCCTTTCAACACATGGTCATATGTGCAAGCGCCTTTCATGGAACTTGGACGGTAATTTTTTTAAATGCCCTCCATCATATTGGATTTGTCGCTGTAAGTCTCGCTGTAATACAGTATTTTGTTTTCCAGTGTACAACTGTTGACGCGTTATTCATTCATTTTGATGTGTATTGTTATTTTTGTAATGTATGAATAACATACATCCCTCCTTGTCTTCATAGTTGATGTTTGTTTTGCTTGTCATAGTTACAAAAATAAATACTTTTGTGTGTCAATCCCCGGTGTCGTCCCATGTCGTCCCTTCAAGGAAGTTAGCACAAATGTGAAAATATCCTTTTCGGTGTGCGGTCAGTTTGAAGTATATCATGTAGCGCTGGATGACTTTTCTTCAGCAGTACAATTAAGGTATGCTGAAAAAACAATTCTATTTTAAACAAAAACCATGCTAGTTACAATAACACTGACTCGTTAAACTAGAGGGCGCATGCTACTGCCCGATACTAAAATGCCGCCAGAATTCGCCTTGAATCCATTCATTTATCTGGCCTGCGGTTACTGCGTGTATCCATCCATTAAACACTCAACTAGGGACTATACTGGCCGCTGGGTGCGCTCGCTGACGCTGAATTGGGCCGCTGGGGCCTATGGAAGTGTCCGCACTTTACGTAGTACTATATTTCTCTATGCATGCGCGGCGCCGGTGGCGTCGGCTAGGGGCGCTCCGGTTTGTTTGTAAACATGAGTGGGTGTATACACCTTTTTCGTTTAACCTCGGACCCAGCCACGTTGTCCCCATATCCGGTATGCGTTCCGAAAAAAAAGCAAGAGATTACAACACCGAACAAGTAAAAAAGTATAAAGGGTTCATAACAAGAACGACTTACGGTTGCAATTAAAATGTTAGCACGTTCTACTGTCGAGGCGAGAAGAAAGCGATGTTTTTACGCATACCGGAAGTGCCAGAATGGAAGATGGCGGCGCCCACGTAGAAAAGGTGTACACTCCGCGACAACTTTTCTTGGCAATGCAGTGGAAGGTACAGGCAAATTTCGTACAGGCCTGCGTTCCCTCTCCCAATTTGGGTATGCGCGAGCTATCCTCCTCTCCCCGAATTGGGGAGAGGAGGAGAGCCCGCGCACACACAAAATGGGAGAGGGAACGCAGGCTTGTACCATCCACTGCATTGCCAAGAAACGTTGGCAGAATTAGACCCATGTTGCGGATAAAAAAAACAGGACGCGGGATGGCCAAAAAAACATGCTTTTCGTGTAAGGCTCGTCAAATCATGAGGCGCTGGAGAAATTCAGCCTTCTGCGTTAAGTCCTTATTTCGAACTCTTTTTGTTCGCCTTCCGCCCGTTGAAAAGCATGCGGGAAGGGCCTTAGAACGCACCTGGTATCGCTGCGCCGTAGCGTTCTTCCGCACGTCTGCTTTCCTCGCCGTCACCATGGCAACGAGCGCCGAATGAATGGAAGCACGCACGGTACCGCCGCGTGAAGCCAGCAACAGCTGACGCCATTTTACGAACGCCGTCTGCTAGCCAAAGCCGAACGCGGTATGTCAGATCAACCGCCTCCGCCGGTGCTCGATCGCCGTCGATCGAGCACTGGCGGAGGCGGTTGATCTGACATACCGCGTTCGGCTTTGGCTAGCAGACGGCGTTCGTAAAATGGCGTCAGGAAGGCGATCGAGCACCGGCGGAGGCGGTTGATCTGACATACCGCGTTCGGCTTTGGCTAGCAGACGGCGTTCGTAAAATGGCGTCAGCTGTTGCTGGCTTCACGCGGCGGTACTGTGCGTGCTTCCATTCATTCGGCGTTCGTTGCCATGGTGACGGCGAGGAAAGCAGACGTGCGGAAGAACGCTGCGGCGCAGCGATACCAGGTGCGTTCTAAGGCCCTTCCCGCATGCTTTTCAACGGGCGGAAGGCGAACAAAAAGAGTTCGAAATAAGGACTTAACGCAGAAGGCTGGATTTCTCCAGCGCCTCATAATTTGACGGGCCTTAGACGAAAAGCACGTTTTTTTGGCCATCCCGCGTCCTGTTTTTTTTATCCGCAACATGGGTCTAAAGTATCAAACTGCCGAAAAGTTGTCGCGGAGTATAGACCTTTCCAATGTTTACAAAATCACAGTCCAGCGTGCGATCTTCACAGCCCAGCACGTGCGTGTTCGTCGCTTCGGAAAGCGAGCAAAGCACGCGCCATACTCACGAACGCTCAAAATGGCATCGGCCACAAGCTCGTTTTTGGAAAGGTCTATAGGCTATCCTCTCGACGTGAGCCTCACCCGTGGCCTCGCCGCAGCTTTGTTTGTCCCGAGACGAACTACGTCACGATTGCGTTGGATGTCACGTGCTCTCCGCTGGCTGCTCTCCCAGCGATTGCCAAAGTGGGCCGTTTAAACGAAAAATACAGCCACCAGGCTCAAAATACAAACGTGCGATTGTCATTTACGGATATTGTGGATCATATTCAACCTATTTTTGAGCCGGACGGGTATATTTCAAATTTCGCTGAAGTATCCCTTAGCAAAAAGAGGCCGTACTTCAAACGAATTTGAAATATGTTGAATATGAATATTCATTTTGTATTCATTCTGTATTATTTTGTCCTCATTCGAAATACGCACGTAATGTATTCAAAATATATCAAATATTGATCAGAAAATATTTTAGATATACCAAAAATATAATTCCTTCCCCCTCAAGATGTCATTTGCGTCCTAAAAAGCGGCTACACAATTTTTTTATTTTTTGGGGATTCTGTTAGTAAGTGCATTTTTGTGTAGTATTTGAAGACTCTACTAAATACATCCCACAACTACACATCAGAAACAAACAAAAACACCTTGATGCACTGGACACCTGAATCACAGTCCCGTTGACTGCTCTAGAGCCTTATATAGCCTACATATTCAAGGTAATCATTTGGCCGGTGACCAGCTCTGCACTTATTAAGGTTCTAAGTATTCTATCTTCCCCTAGGGAATCTGTCAAATGGGAAACAGTGTTTTGAATTTCGTGAACGATATCTCTTACTAAAAAGCATTGGTACAACTAATAATAATTTGGCGCAGTCGCTAAAACAATATCCACAAAAACGGCTTCTAGAAGAAATGTTATTGCTTCTCTGCATAGCACGAATCAGGATGAAGCGAGTCAAGCTAGTTTCTTCACTTTAAAATAGTAATTTTGCTTTTCTTCACTAGTTGACTATTTAATACAGTCATTAACGTCACTATATTAAAGTCACTACTCACATCACATACAATGGCGAGTATACACATTCAGTGGACTAACATTGCGCTAACACAATTCCACGCCAAACATATCTGCTCACTGCTCTTGCTGAAGCTTTCCAGCATCAGCAAGTGTTGTGGTTGTAGTTCCCGAACCCCCTTTTGTGGTTGGTGTGCAAGAAACTCATCATTTGTGTTCTTGATAGAAAAACAAAACAAAACAATAACATAAACTTCTCTGATTCATCAGTGCGATGCTGCACAACTCAATTGACAAACTAATCAAATGTTGTATTTAGGCAGTTCAATGTACTCCACATCTGCTTGAAGTGAATTTCTGATAGGCAAGCTTTTCATACTTTGGTAGTTTAAGTCAAACTACCAAATTATTGCAGTCAAAACGTAATTAGGGTATAACAGAACAGTATTTACGATTTCTAGGTATTTTAAGAGCATTCTGCACGTATTTTTGATTGCTGCCTTTTTTTTGGGTTGTAGTATATTTTGCATGAAATAAACTAATATTTTAAGAAATCTAATTGAAAGGTACTTTGTGCCTACTAATTTAGTATTTACATATTTCAGAACACATGAAGAGCACTTCAAATGTAGTTTAAATAAATGCATTTTAAAACTAATTTCAGAAATATATTTTAGAACTAAGTAAAAAAAAGAAGTGTGTATTTTCGGTATATTTTTTGTGTACTTACAATTATGAACTGTACTTCAAATATACTCAAATTAGAATGTGGTATATTTCAAATGTCTTAGTTTTCGCTAAGGGATCCCTTTAAGAAATATGGAGCGTCTACTTTCAAGCCGAGTAATTGGGACAGCCGATCGCTGCAATCTACGTGGCTGATATTTAGACTATAGACCTTTTCTGTTTCCTGTCGTTCTCAGTCACGTGGGTTCCGTATCTGGTATGCGGGGCGAAAAAATAATAAAACGTTAGAACCTGGAATATGCGAGAAAATATAGGTGAGGCAAATCAAAAATGTGTGACAATCACGCATTTTTTGTAACCACCTTCCAGCTGCGGGGAAAGATCAAAAAGATGCTTTACCGCATACCAGAAGTGACGATATTCAAGATGGCTGCGCGCTTGTGGAAAAGTTGTATATGCAGAGCGCAAGTTCGTCTGCTTCTTTTGCAGGGGTTGTCGTGACGTGAAAACGCCAAGCTCTGAGTTCTTCTGATTGAAGGATAGCGGGTAGACCTCAAAGTTGAGGTCTACCCGCTCACCGTAGACTATTCTTTAATCAGAGACAATCAGAGTTCGGCGTTCTGACGTCGCCATAATCCCTGCAAAACAAGGAGACGAATTTGCGCTCGGCATAGAAAAAGAGTTCGCGGCGTGACACTTAGCATGGCGTTCCACCATGGTATACAACGCAGACTATAGACCTTTCCAATGTTTACAAAATCACAGTCCAGCGTGCGATCTTCACAGCCCAGCACGTGCGTGTTCGTCGCTTCGGAAAGCGAGGAAAGCACGCGCCATACGCACGAACACTCAAGATGGCACCGGCCACACGCTCTTTTTTAGAAAGGTCTGCGCCACCATCTTGAGAATTGCGGTGCCGACGACGCCGTCTAGCGGCTTAGAAAAAGAAATACCGGCTAGTTCTGGCAGCACAGCTATCTCGGTAGGCAACGGTGTGGGTATGGGGGGAACTTGGCTAGACTTGGCTATGGTGGGCTGCAATAACTTGGTTGGAGCTTGTCCGGTTGAATCCAGCTGGCTACTCACAGGCCATTACCTTGCCTCCTCGAGAGAACGACGACGAAGACGGTGGGGTGTTTTGATTGAGTTTCCACAACGAAAGAATTTATTAGCCGTTTAATGTAGTCTATGCAGGTAAGCTCTCGGCATTTGATAGCTCCATCTTGAGTGGTGGCATGTAGACTTTTTTCATAAATTTCACATACCATGGGGCTTGCAGTGATAACCTAATTGGACCACCTGCACCGGGAATTAAAATCGGTCCTCTTGTCGTAAACGAAGTGGTCGTGAGATTAAACGTGACGTTGAGTGTGATACGAATCTCTCGCGATTCAAGCTCGCAATCGACTGACTTCATAAATAAGGATTCTTGGGGAAAATGCGAAGCTCGATAACATTGCAGCCACACTCGCGCTGCAGCTTCTTGTGCTCATGGCACACTTTCTGCTATTGCTCCTATGCTTTTAAAAATTATTTATCCATCCGACGACCACGCAGTGGTAGCCAGACAACCGTAGATTTTCGTAAATTGCAGCACGGTAAAAAGGAGCACTCGGAACTAACTCATGCACGACGTCCGTTTTTAAGCCTTTTCGCCCATACCCTTGGCGGTTGCATACCCTGTGTCAGCGGGCAATCCAAAAATGCACCAGGTCGAGGGTACGTCAGTTACTGGCTGGTTTGAGGTTATGCGAAAAAGGTCTATACTAGAGCCACTAAATGAGCTGCGCTTATTTAGCTTATTAGCTTATTTAGTGGCACTAGTCTATACGCCGCCGATGCTACAAGCGCGAGCATGTGGTTCTGAACAGTGCTTGCGCTGCACGAACGCGCAAGCTTGGCAGGGACGCTGAAAGCCCGAAGCTCGCTCTCGTAGCATCGGCTGCGTCTGGACTTATGCTAAACGAAGTATAGAAACAAAAAAAAAAAAACTATAGAAAATAAACGCACGTATTTGGAGTCATATTCCGGTATGCGTGCGCTGCGCGACAATGTTAGCGCGAACACGACTTCGACGCTTTTTCGCATTTTACTTGGGAAGGGTACTGGCGGGTATCACATTTTGCCACTTGGGGTAGTAGACGCAACTGAGCACTCCCCACCACAATAGTAGTTTTGGTGACGGCCAAAACGGGAAAAAAATCCGACGATGGCTTGTTCGTGCTAACTGTGTTGCGGAGTGTGTGTGCATTGTCTTGAAATGGTGCTGATGACATGGTGCATCGTTGTCGAGCTGGAGCGCCATATAGTAGTACACATGGATAATAAGTTTGGGCGGTCTCTTTTATTAAACTGGAAGTCCAGAAAAAGATCTCAACAGAAGAAAGTTAGTGCAAAACAAGAGACACATGTGTTTCAGATGTTGTGCCAGTCGTAGAGCTGCGTGGCGGACCGCATCTGGTAGAGCAGGAGCTTGAGCTGCTCCAGAGTGTCGTTGTAGAACTCGCTGAGGTGGGGCCGCCTCCGAATGAGCTCCATGACCCAGCTCATGTTCTCGTCCATGTTCTTGAGGATGTGGTGGGGCCAGAAGCGGATGTCGTTCATACCCAGCCTCTCCGGCTCGTAGTTGACCACCGTCGAGAAGTAGCAGTCCAGCTCGAGCTTGAGCATTACGTAGCGCTTGAAAGAAGCCTCCAAGAGCTGCGTCACCTCGGGCAGGTCGCGGGGAACGCGATCCCGCATGTGGGTGATCATGAACTGTCCCTCTGTATAGTACGAATACATGAAGTCCTTGAACTCGGCCAGAGAGGAAAAGGGCGAGCCCATGTTGTCGTGCGGGGAGGGGAACGCGATGGAGGGCTTGCTCTTGCACGTCTCGCGCTTGTTGGAGTCGCTGAGCAGGCTGTCGTACATGTCCTTGGGCGTTCCTTGGGGCATCACTGCCTCGCGGAAGTGGGTCCGCTTGAGGCCAGCGTTGGGCAGGCTGCCCCCGCCGTCGCTGCGACTGTCCTGCCCCAATGGCACGGGGCTGCTCGTCAAGGATCTGGTCGCCATGTTCTTCCAACTCGGGGCTTAGACCAGTGCCTCTTATATGGAAGGCGCCGCTTAGGCTCGTCAACCCGTCGCCTGGGCTTGTCTTTCTTCTCTTCAACTATTCGCATCTGGCAGTGACGTATACGGTCACGTGAGTGGAAAGATGGCAAGGTCTCATGCCCCGCAGAAGAAGGCTGCACAAGTGTTGCATGCTTGTGCACTATCCTGGTTTTCAGATAAGGGAGCTTTTATTTTCATTGTTTTTTTTTCTAGTTTCCACGCCTGAAAATTTATGGGTCAAACTCCGCTAAAGAGTCCACGAGCTCGTTATGATCCTATAGAGCATGCATGGTGCCATAGCGGATGAATTACCGGGTCATCATGTAGTTTTAGTTGCTATTTGACCTCTTAAATGGTACCGGTTTCTCGTACTACTGTAGATGCCGGTGTCCCGCCGCCGGTGCTCTGCCGTTTTTGGCTCAGGTGCGTCCCAGAATGCACCAGCTTGGCGGTACTTGTTTATAAAATCTGTCCAGCGCTTTCACCGCTCGTCACACAATGGGCACATTTCTCTACACAAACCTGAGTTTCAGGAGTGCACGAGAGTATTGATTCTTTTAAAGGTTTATTGTGAAGACGTAAAGAAGGTCGTACAGCCCTTAGATTTTCCCCTGAAAGCGCTGTAGGTTTTTAACATAACCTAGAATTACGACCGTTTTGACCGCTTACAGCGCATTTTTATGCAAATTTAAATGTGAAAATACCTAAAAAATAAAAGTAAAAACAAAACAAAAAATAAAGATGTTTTGTTGTACAAACTAGAGATGTCTCCTATCTCAATTTTAAGACCCAGATGGGTAGTCTAAATATTGTGGTATTTGCGTATTTGTGTAAATAAATTCGAAAGGACAGTTTTCGCTAGATTTCTTTTCGTTAAGTTCAACGAAATGACAACAGCTCACAGTGCTTGTTTGACTTTGCTTGCTTCTCTGGCCCGCTTGACATCTCGGTAATCATCTAGCCAACCTTATGTTTGCAAAAAAAAAAAAAGTAAAACTGGCGTATCTTAGCGTGAGAGCTCAGGCCATATTCCGCTTCACCATAATTATTGTGTCGTCTGCATGTTCATACAACCGGAAGTTAGTCGGCTCCGATGGGCGTCTGGCGTTTCAGCTGTAGATGAGAAATTTATCTAGTGCAGTAGAACCACTAGTCTGGGGTCTTTAACGTGTGCCACGCAACAGTGATACACGAGCACGCAGAATCTCTGCAGCGCGAGCTTTCGCTCCAGGTGCTCCGAGTTGGCGTGCGCTCGCCAACTCGGCCACCCATCTCCCTTCGTTTTATCATCTGTCTGTGTGGAAACGCCATATTTTTTGCATTCGTTGCGTGAACCAAGGTGTACGTTGAGGATAATCCCGTGACAACCGTGAATCTGGTCATCCAACCGAGTTCTTTGATTCTACGGCGTCGCGTAGCTCAAAAGGCAAGAAGACGCAAGTTCGGCCCAGTTATCGCTTCACGTGGCTTGCACGTAATGTCCTTGCACCATGCCGGTGCGCATTCCACTTCCTCTTGCAAAAAAGAAAAAAAAGCGACAGTTCTCAGTTTACGCTGCAAAAGATACCAAGGTCACCACAATGGCAGCTGGTGTGACATCAGTGCAGGCCATAGAAACACTGCGTTTCTCGTGTCTTTGGCTTCGCTCGCACTTATGGTGCAAAAGAACCTTCAGTACATATTTTGTCTAAAATCGTTTCATAGTCCCTTTAAAGCTGAAACAAAGTATTGGGCAGGAGATCGAACTATAGGGGGCGCTTTATCGAGCTTGTTGTCCCCACAGCCCGGTGTTTACCAACACAGCATAACAAAGAAATTGAACCTGGCCGAGCACGGTCTGGGCACGAGCGCTTCGCTCTGACCAGTGCTTT
Organism: Ixodes persulcatus; assembly: GCA_013358835.2. Lineage (NCBI taxonomy): Eukaryota > Metazoa > Arthropoda > Arachnida > Ixodida > Ixodidae > Ixodes > Ixodes persulcatus. The sequence continues at coordinate 19,701 of JABSTQ010005149.1, forward strand.
GGTCGCACGAGGAGTGGCCTTCGAATCGTCATCTTCGATTTCTCGGATCAAAAACAAACAAGAAAATACGGTTTGTTGTCCCCACAGCTGAAGCGCACCGCTAGGGGCGTGACTGTTCGATCTATTGGGCAGGAGATCGAACTATAGGGGGCGCTTTATCGAGCTTGTTGTCCCCACAGCCCGGTGTTTACCAACACAGCATAACAAAGAAATTGAACCTGGCCGAGCACGGTCTGGGCACGAGCGCTTCGCTCTGACCAGTGCTTTGGTCGCACGAGGAGTGGCCTTCGAATCGTCATCTTCGATTTCTCGGATCAAAAACAAACAAAAAAATACGGTTTGTTGTCCCCACAGCTGAAGCGCACCGCTAGGGGCGTGACTGTTCGAACTATTGGGCAGGAGATCGAACTATAGGGGGCGCTTTATCGAGCTTGTTGTCCCCACAGCCCGGTGTTTACCAACACAGCAACAAAGAAATTGAACCTGGCCGAGCACGGTCTGGGCACGAGCGCTTCGCTCTGACCAGTGCTTTGGTCGCACGAGGAGTGGCCTTCGAATCGTCATCTTCGATTTCTCGGATCAAAAACAAATAAGAAAATACGGTTTGTTGTCCCCACAGCTGAAGCGCACCGCTAGAGGCGTGACTGCTCGATCTCCTCCCCAATAGTCTGCTTCTTTATTGACGACGTGCGCGATAAAAAGAGTCGCTGTGATCGACCTTCCAGGATTGGTCAAACGGTCACTATGACGTCTAGAGTACGATTATTTCTGCTCTCACCCACAGAAATAAAAGCAAAGTGAAACTCTGAACTCTGACGGTGTTGGCTTAGGAACATGATGACTGTTAGCGGCGAGATATTTCGCTAGCGCCCTCTTATGGTTTCCGTTCGTGACGTCACGACCATAACTTTCCTCGCCGTGACGTCATGAGTCTTTGACAGCTCATCATCAGTTGCGAACTACAAGTTCGATGGTATGTGTCAAGGTAAAAATCAAAAGCTTGAAATCATCGCACCCTTTATTCAACATCGCCACAGACTTGAGACTTGTACGTAATGAGTTATAAGTAACTGATTACTTGTAATCAATTACATTTTATTGGAAATTTTTAACGCTTACATTACTTGTTTTATGCTGTAACGTTCGCTGTGAATCAATTACTATTTTTTAACAATTTACGAGTAATAAATTATATGTTTCCGAAAGAGCTGAAATCATCGTGTTGAGTTTTTTTACGTAAAAAATCGTTCTTTCTACCATTGCGTCACTCGTCTATGTTACACCAACGTTTGACGCTTTTTTTTTTTGACCCCTAAGCAACTAAAAAAAAGATACCAAGATAACAAGAGGATGAAAATGTCAACGCGGTCAGCAACGTTTTGACTGCCGAACTGTCGAGTGTGCCACCTTCCTGTGTGCGGGTCGTACGATCCGGCTGCCGCAACCGGCGGTCGCAACAGTGAAGCGCTTCGCTCCCTAGAGAACTCGGAAGCGTCCCTTGAAGTACCGCGCAACCACGAACTGGTACTCAAAGTGTTCGTGTGATAGCAGAGGAATCCTAAAAAAGCGACACCGCTCTTCGACTCAAGCGCATCCGTCAAGAGGGTCTTGAGCGTCGCGACAGATATCTTCACCAGCAAACGTGGGAAGATGACTGACGAGAACTTCGAACGACAACTGCTCTTAAAGCTTAACAAGGTGTGAATGACAAAAACAAACAGAATGTAATCACTTTGAACATATGTATGCATTTTTTTATTTCGTAATTAGAAGTTAAACAAAGGAACGTAAAAGGTAATCAATTACTTTCTGGTGATTTTTGAATTACATTTGTGAGGCAGTAATTGATTACTGTAATCAGTTACATTTTTCAATGAAGAAATTACAATTGTAATCGGCAACTTTTTTTCCGTGACGCGTACAAGACTGGCCACAGTTGACACTCTGATATTGTGCCGATTTACGTCGATGAAAGAAAAATTTATCCATATAAAGACGCCACAGTGAGCGCTTGGCGTTTTGGCGAATTGCGACCACAGCGACGCTTTTGGTCGCGCAGGTCGCTAATCGGCTTCCACCACGCCGTTTACGCACCATCGAACTTGTCCCTCGCTATAACTTTGGTCGTGACGTAAAGGGATAGGAATCCTAAAAGGGCGCCAACGAAAGATCTCGTTGCTATAGCAACGAGACCGTTGGCGCCCTTTTAGGATTTTAGGTAACATGGCACACGCGCCACTGACCGTATGTGTCTACACTTCGCTTTAGCATAAAGGGGCCATGAAACGAATTTTGGGCTGGGATAAATGATTTTAAATTGGGACTTTAGTACTTTACTAATCGCATATCGTTTA
>JABSTQ010005150.1:0-24731 GCA_013358835.2 Ixodes persulcatus
AGACAAAGTTTTTCTCGCTGTCATAACCAAACACGTTTACTGAGACACAATTTTTACGCTGAAGTATAGACACTTCGCTCACGCGTAAATTAGAGCCGCCATAACTGACCTTGATGTGTCTTGCTGAGGGGCCGGGCCACAAAAACTAGCGATGATGAGTCAAAACAAAGCTTGCGTCGGTGAAAGGAACTCTGTGGTGTCTAGAAAAGCAATGGCTTCTCATGTAACCAGAGAAATGGAGCGAAGCGACCCGAATAAAAGGAAATAAAAAAATGAAGGTCACTTATGGTCGCGACCATGCACATATGCTGCAAAGCGTCCGGTTGGCGTTCCTTTCCCTCTTCCCAAAATGGGAGTACAATTTTTGTCTTAGTATTTTGGTCTGCTTGTTCGCCCAGAGCTTAGACGCGGGGGCGAAGGATTGATTGTCTTCTCTTCAATTACGGCAGCAAACCAACGGCAGTCTCTTACTTCGCTGCGTGAAACGAATACTGAAATACCTGGGCCGGCTTGTTAGAAGCAGCGCCTCGAATAAAGGCTGAATTCCATGGGACGAATATGCTGCGAATAACCGACGAAGTTTGCGCGGCGGCTTTTGCACTGCGCGTGGAATGAACACAGGGGCTGCTACGTCGCGCGCAAAGCAAGCTTGCCGTCGGGCGGCGTTCGCCAGTTATTCGTCACATAATTCGTTCCATAGAGTTCAGCCTTAAGACTGTCTTATCGTAGACGAAGAAAGCACTGCCAAGCCTGTAAATACATAACCGAATACATATATGACCAACTACCGGCATATACCTTCGTTACTTCATCACAACTGGTTACAACCTCTGCACGACAAAGTATTTTTATGCAATTTTTCACGACACTGATTGTTTCTTATCGTATTTCATAGCCAATTTGTAATGATTGGTGACCAGGCAGTTTTTCATCACTTGTGAGCCTATCTTCCAATAGTCGTGATCCCCACACGTTCTGCTCCACGGAAGACTTCGTAGAAGGTTGAGGCACTTTCGTGTAGTTCGTTCCACACTGTAGAATCGTTCAATCTAAAAAAATAAAAGAAGAGAAAAACACCATGAACGGTTATAGGGTCTATTCACGTGCTGAGTCATCGCCCACAAACATGACCACCAAACGATAAAGCAAAACTTTGATTCGCGAGAGTTGTGAACAATAAAAGACAAAGCAAACTCGCCAATGGGATAACTGCGTTTGCCTTCGGTGGCCATACTTTTGTGTTGTGACTCGGCATCAAAACGCAGTCTAACGTCATATGAATACAGCCTATTAGCCCCGAGAACGAACGCAAGCGTCACTGTTGTTCGAGGCGTTCGAGATCGTTTCATACGTCACAAGGAAAGGGTACAGAGAGTTTATTCGCAAAAGATTACAATCGCACGAATAAAAATATAAAAAATTGCGCTAAACATAAAGCAAAAAGTTACGGTAAAGTTATCAGCGGCCAATCACCAACCGTCCGCAACGTGACTACTAGGGGTTTCGCGAACCAGCCGACGTTCGAGTTCAACCGGGTTCGACTTTTTCGAACTTTTCCCTCAAAGTTCGACAACGTGCGTACTTGGGCGCACGTACGCCGAAGTACGCACGCGCCCACTCAAGCACGCACGAATTAGGCACGCATACGCATGCGCGAACACAGGTACGCGGATGCACGCGCAGGCACGGGTGCACATTCACGACCGCACGCACAAGCACACCCGCGCACACGCACGCACGAATTACACACGCGCATGCACGCGCGCACTCGTACAGGCACGCGCACTTGTGAGCAGATACACGCCCACGCGTGCAAACACGCACGCACATGCACGTCAGAGCCGTATATGTAGAGAGTTTGGTCAATGGGAGGCGCGGGCAGAGCCAGGGCGTGCGGCAGACTCGAAAAGAGGGCTTGGCATGCTCTCTTGACCAACCAGAAGCCGAAAAGAAACCCCTAGCGGTGATAGCGAGAAACAGTTCTGATCAAAGGTCTATGTTCGTAAATGGTTTTAATAAGCGCGTAAGAGTGAAGTGTAGTAACTCTTCGTGGTTGAAAATAGGGTACGCGGATTGTTTTGATCATGATCACGCAGAAAGATGTAAGAAACGAATGCACCGCTCAACTCTGTTTTGCTCGGACAGAGTGTGACCTCTCGGACGGCAGATTCCCGGCCCTCGGCGCTTGGCATACGGATTATGTCGATCGTTCCGCTAGTCGCACTCTTCCATCATCATTTCGGATGAGCGTGAATGAAACATCACGTGTACCATATTTTCAGTCATCGAGAGTTACTCCAATGTAGTTATCAGGTTTTTTTCTCGCGACCACCGCCAGGGTGTTATTTCCGGCTTCTGGTTGGTCACATTCGAATTTCTGAAGACGCCCTGGGACACGCCCAGCACGCTTTTGGCCAATGGCGCCTCCTCATTTGTCTCCTATACTTCCCAACGAATGGCCAAACTCTCTACATATACGGCTCTGATGCACGTATAATAACGCGCACACAGACACGCGCGCATATATACTCACGCGTAGGCAGGCAAACACGCATGTGCATGCACGCACATAAGCACTCTCGCGCATGCACGCGCACACGCAAGCACAGACACGGACGCGCACTTACGTACACAAGCGCGAGAACGCACATGCATGCACATAATAGAAAAGCTCGACGACACGTAACAAGGTGTATCGATGAAACGAACGCCGGCTATTTCCGCTGGAACGATTTATCGTCGAAAAAGTGCAGCTTCGAAGATACGAGCTTTCTAAAACGTCGTTTGACGAACTGATTGCATGGCACCGCGCATATTCGGAATGTAGTACATAAACCAGCGGTCACTAAAACAGGCACACAAAACGCATAACTGTTTCCAATGCTTCGTGAGAAATCGTCAGACCCCAGCTGCCGAAACAAATCTTGCATTCACAGAAATACACATATAATAGAGAGGCATTCTAACCACGGCCATCTCCCCATAAAAATAAACTACGCATTGCCAAGTGCTCAGCCTTCGCCCAAATGTAGCCTAGCGACAGAGACTGAGCGTACCCGTTCGACAATATATGTTGCAATTTCGCGTCGAGTAAAACATGCTTCGGATTTCTTTCGAAGAAATGTATATTATATCTATGATCAAAATTCGCACCCCTTTTAGAGGAAGAAATTAAGTACTTACCGTGCGTCGTACTTGTTCTTGTACGATCGCTTTGACCATGCACAGTATGCAACGACGGTCACAAGCGGATAGCCTTCGGCATCGATCTGGCCAGATTGCTATGCGCGCCTCGCGTCTTCCACTCCGGCCTGCTGCATGGCTTCCCCAGCGGCTGCGACACGATTACTCACCCTCACCTGAAACCTCACCATCCGTAGTTTCACCAGCGGGTCGCTTACGTGCAAACTCTATTTGAGACTTCGAGACCTTTCGCTTGCCATATTTATACCTCTTTGGACCCATAGCTGCGAGAACGGCCTTTCTTCAGGTTTTCCCGCTCATTTTAATCCAAGCGACGAACAATTTAATCCCGGGGTCACTCAATTTAATCCAAGCGCCATACAATTTAATCCAAGCATCACACAATTTAATCCCGGGGTCAGTCAATTTAAACCACAATATATATATGCACTTATTGTGTTCAGTAGTCGGGTTTCGCTTACACGTTTGGTAACTTAGAACAATTGTTTATACAATTAGAATATTTAGGGAGCAATTGATAATTTGATTACTAATGTGATTACTTTGAGTTACTAGTCCCACTTTTGACGAGGCTTAATTGATATGTTGGTTACCCTTTTTAGAGCGCAGCTCTTAGGCACAAGTTCCGGCTTGAGCGGCGTCGGCGTCGCCGTCGCCGTCGGCGTAACCACGCGGTGCATGATGGGTAAATTCCCCCGCTAAATTTAGCGGAAAATTTTCCCCGCTAAATCTAGCGGAAAATTTTCCCAGCTAGATTTAGCGGAAAATTTGCCCCGCTAAGTCTAGCGGAAAATTTTCCCCTCTAAATCTATCGGAATATTTTCCCCGCTAAATCTAGCGTTAAATTTTCTCCGCTAAATTTAGCGTAAAATTTTCCCCGCTAAATCTAGCGGAAAACTTTCCCCGCTAAATTTAGCGGAAAATTTGTGGGGTTCAAGAAAGACGTCCGTAGATGCAGATCAACAAACTGAGCTTTATAACCGCAATAAAACTGAAAAAGGACATAAAAAATGAAAGCCATTCACAACTCCCTGTAACGCCGAATTAGAGCGCAGCTCTTGAGGAGGAGGAGGAAAGGAAGGCGCGGAGAGGGGGTTTGCCTTTCCTCCTCTCCTGCTCGCCTCCCATTTAGGGGAAATTTTTCTGCTAAATTTGGCGGGGACTTTTTTGCTAGATCTAGCGTGGAAATTTTTCCGTTAGTGGGGAAAATTTTCCGCTAAGTCTAGCGGGGAATGTTTTCCGCTAAATTTAGCTGGGAATTTTTTTTCGCTAAATTGAGCGAGGAAATTTTTCCGCTAAATTTAGCTTGGAATTTTTTTTCGCTAAATTTAGCGGGGAAAATTTTCCGCTAAGTTAAGCGGGGAAATCTTTCCGCTAGATTTAGCGGGGAACATTGTCCGCTAGATTAAGCGGTGAAATTTTCCGCTAGATCTAGCGGGGAAAACTTTCTGCTAGATTTAGCGGGGAAAACGTTTCGCTAAATTTAGCGGTGAAACTTTATTGCTAAATTTAGCGGGGAAATTTTCCGCTAAGTTTAGCGGGGAAAACTTTCCGCTAGATTTAGCGGGGAAAAGTTTCCGCTAGATTTAGCGGGGAAAATTTTCTGCTTGATTAAGCATGAAAAAATTTCCGCTAAATCTAGCTGGGAAGATTTTCCGCTAGATTTAACGGAGGAAATTATCCGATAAATATAGCGGGAAAATTTTTTCGCTAGATTTAGCGGGGAAAATTTTCCGCTAAATTTAGCGGGGAAAATGTTCCGCTTAGTTTAGCGGGGAAAACTTTCCGCTAGCTTTAGTGGGGACAATTTTCCACTAAATCTGGCTGGGAAAACTTTCCGCTAGATTTAGCGGGGAAAATTTTCCGCTAAATTTAGCGGGGAAATGTTTCGCTAGATTTAGCGGTGAAAATTTTTCGCTAAGTTTAGCGGGGAAAATTTTCCGCTAAGTTTAGCGGGGAAAACTTTCCGCTAGATTTAGCGGGGAAACTTTTCCGCTAGATTTAGCGGGAAAAGATTTCGCTAAATTTAGCGGGGGAATTTACCCGCCATGCACCGCGTGGTTACGCCTACGGTGACGGCGACGCCGACGCCCACGCCGCTCAAGCCGGAAACGGGTGCATAAGAGCTGTGCTCTAAAAAGAGTAACCAACATATCAATTAAGCCTTGTCAATAGTGGGACTAGTAACTCAAAGTAATCACATTAGTAAGCAAATTATGAATTGCCCCCTAAATATTCTAATTGTATAAACAATTGTTCTAAGTTACCAAATGTGTAAGCGAAACACGACCACTGAACAAAATAAGTGCATATATATATTGTGGATTAAATTGACTGACCCCGGGATTAAATTCTGTGGCGCTTGGATCAGATTGTATGGCGCTTGGATTAAATTGAGTGACCACGGGATTGAATTGGTCGTCGCTTGAATTAAAATGAGCTGGAAAACCCGTAGTTATAAAAACACGCACAGCTATCTACCCGTTACCCAGCCCGAAAAACAAATCCACTCTGTCTGACGGGTCTTGCCGTCTCTGGACCACCACAATCGCGTGACTGAAGAGCGCATGCGCGGCGGAGTAATACAAAATCGGAGCAGCGTGCGTGGCGGAACCGTGGCGCCGTCTCGCGGCGCTCGTCGAACCAGTCTTGACCGTCCAAACGGGGAAAACAAGCCACAACACCTTGGTTCAGTTTCTTCGATGTAGTTACAGAACGGATGTACTTACAGCTATAATTCTAATATAATTGGATTCCGTGTTAAATTCCCCAACTATTCCTTAAAACACATTTGTAGTTCAAAATTCATAGGTTTTTAAAAACGCGTTCTAACGTAAACATTTCAAAACAACCGATTTCGACCAATTTCACGATTTAATATAAAATATAATAAAATTTTTTATGAACAATATGCTCCGAGGAATAGTTGGACGAAGAATCAATCTTTCTATAGCAAAACAGTTTGAAAAAGTCGGAGTAACGGTTATTAAATGAGAGTTTTTGTAAAATGGCAGAAAATCGAGTGTATTCTCTATGGGGCTTGGAGGAGCGCTCCCTCTTAAGTTTGTAAGAGGGAGCGCTCCTCGATTTTCATCTCCGATAGGAACTTTTCAAGAATCCAGATGGCGCGGCCGTCAACGGCGTGAAAAGGCGCTCTCCCTCCGACGCGAATGAGTGCGTAACATATCTGGGTCTAGCAGCGAAATGAGAGCTCGTGTCTCTTAAAACTCTTCGGGAATGAACGTAAACCACAATCTGGTTCGTTACAGTTGCTTTTCCTTCAGTGTAGTCGAAACGCAACCAAAATTCCGCTGGCGATAGCCTTCACTGTGCTTGCGTGCCGCGAGAAATCCGCGGACGGCGCTTCCACGTCTCCTTCGGTACGGTGATGCTCGCAGCGGATTCGCGGGTTTGTGAAACATGCGCCGGGTGCTGGGTCGCCCACGGCGGCGGCAGCGGCGGGCCGCGGGGCGGCAGTCGCCCCGAGGGGCTAGAGGAGCACGGTAGGTATGTGTTCGCGGGGAGTGACTTCCCCGGAGTATTCGCAGATATGTTGTCCGTGCGGCGGTGACGGCTGTTCGCGCTCGATCGCTCTGTTGTGGTCGTGGTCGTTATTGGTTGAGAAAGCCTAGATTTTTCAGTTGCGATATGTCAGTCGGCTGGCCTTCCCGAAGAGAAGAACCATAATCAAGAGGTAAGCACTTTTTTTATGACGTCCCCATTTAGTTATGATTTCTGTCGCAAGTTAGGTACATTTTCACTTTATCAGAATCGTGCGATTGCCGCGATCAATTTAGAGTCACTTTGTGTACCTCCGGTTGGTGTGGACCACACATTGATTATACGTATAGCTTCTAATGTAAACAGGTTGCTCCAGATGCTCATGTGTTCGAGGGATGAAGTACGTCCCTATCATTGCCTAGTTTTGAAATCTTCATGAAAGCTCACAACTAACTGTCACTTGGTGTCCTGCATTGAACAGAATTATTGACTCACTTTTTAAGTCTTCGTTGTCCGTCCCCTCTTTCTGTGTATCTTCCTCATGTATAATTGCTATTTATACGTTCTAGCGCAATACTTGGTCGTCTCGGCAAACAGTCTTATCGACTCCAGTTTGTGACCGCCTCCAGTGCTTCAACTTGGGCGGTCCCGTGCCTGAAGACTGTGCTAATCTGCAATCAAGGGACATGATGTTATCGTTCTGAAACATTAACTCGTTATCGTCTTCACTGTGTTGGGGTTGTGGGGGAAGGACAAAGTCCCGCTACAGTATTCTGTGTGAGGACAGGAACAACATGCGTTCTTTCAATCGGGGTGCTCGAGAACGTTTCCACTTGCGGTTTATTTTCTGGGACGGAGGAATCGCCTCGCAAAAAGCACAGAAGCCGACACAACTCGAGGTCGAGGAGTGTTCTACCATACAAGTGGCGTCGGAAGAGGAAAAACGGGGGAGGGAAGAGGGGAGGGGGGGGGGCCTCAGCCCCCCTCCCCCCCCCCCCCTTCCAGATATTTCGGACTGTTAAAGAAAACAATACGGGGAAAGAGGGCGTGGTCGTGCTTATTTTAATCTGAAAATATTTATGCCTATGTATGTATGTAAATATTTATGCCTACTGTCGCTCTTCACTGCATAAAAGATCGCGTAGATGGTCATTGTTAGAAACTCGTTGTCAGAAGGCACTACTCGTCACATGATTAGTGGTTCGGAAGTTCAAAGCTATGTCTTTACGACCTAAGTAACTGTGCCAGTGGTAAAAAAAATAAAGAAATACTAATAAGTGCGGGGATAAAAAGCTGGAGAAAGAAAAAACTATCAAGAACTCGCCGGATGTGTTGTATTCTTGCATATTCAGAGGTTCAGAACTTCGAAACAACTTTCTCCTACCAAAATGTGTACAGGCTAAAAGAAACACGTCCCAGGAACGTGAAGCGAAAAAAAAAAAAAGAATTCTTTTAATGACGTGCTGAACTTAAACAATATTAGAAATCTTCTCCCATGAGTTAATTTATTCCTTAACGTGAAAAAAAAACAATAAATACATTATTTTGTATTCTGCAGATGGCAATGATATGTACTGTCTGTGGTGTTAATTTAAATGCGATACCTCAAACAACTTAGACGAAAATAAATACCAAGTTTAGGGCTTAATCGCATGTAGATACATGTTTGGACATTTCTTAGAAACTCACCTTGAATAACAATAGTCATATCTTAAGACGACACTTATCTAGGCTATACATAGATCATTCTTAAAAAGTTGCACATCTCTACCATAAATAGCTTCGGCTACATTGCGCTTCAGATCTGGCACAAACGATAATCGTCAAAAACCCGTCGTCTTTCCTCGCTCCTTCGGGAATTTATTTCTTTAAAAACTAAGCATGCCAGAACATTGAAATAACCGGCATTGTCTTTCGTAAAGAACGGAACACCGCATGTAAAAGTTCGAGAAACAAAATTACGAATGTACCTCACTACTTGAATTCAAATGAAACCGTCCGCCGGTCTTTCGAAGTTCGACGAACGTCAAACTTTTACCCTAAAAGTTCGAAGTTCGTCGAACTTCTGACTTTTCAGGATTCGAAAGTTCGAAACTTTTCGAATTCTATTGATAAATAAGTTCGAAAGTTCGAAAATTATTGATTTCCTTAGCATAGGAAATTCGAAAGTTCGAACAGCTTCGAACGTTTTAGTGCAAGAAAATCGAAAGTTCGAAAATCATCAAATTTTTTGGTCAGTCAAGTTCGGAAGTTCGACAAGCATCGAATTTTGCAGTGTGATAAGTTCGACAGTTCGAAAAGGATCGAATTCTTTAGCGTAATAAGTTCGACGGTTCGAAAAGCGTCGAACTTCTTAGCTTAACAAGTTCGAAAATTCGACTTCCGTCGAATTTTACGATATAGAAAATTCGAAAATGCGAAATCTTTCGAACCTTCCGAATCGCTTGATTCGATCATCGAAACTTCGATTCGAAAAAAGTTCGCGGCATCCCTAGTTGCGGCCATTGCGCTATTTAATAGTTCTGTTCTAGACAAGGCTCCTATTTCGAGGACGAGCGGTTCAAATCAACGCCTCCGCTGCAGCGAAAGTAATACTGAATCACTGACCGGTCCCTCTTCACAGTTCTTTCAACAAGGGTGAGTATCCACGAAAGCATGGTAGCATAAGTTCGGGAAGTGGCCACAAAGCATTTTCCGAAATCACGGGCCCACCACACCCGCGCACTCGTTCTGTCTATACTCTGTTTCATACTTAGCGTGCAACGCTGTCAAAGCTACTGGCGCGAGCGCGTGGCTTCATCTATGGTTTTGTTTGCGCGAGAACGCGTGCAAATGATCAACCGAGATCAAGCCCCACGCTCGCGCCAGTAGCTTTGACAGCGTTGCACGCTAAGTATGAAACAGAGTATAGTGGGTTTTATCAGAGCGGAAGGGAGACAGCGAGCGCAGCGGAGAGCGGCAGACTGGGCGAACTGCGATGAACAGGCGAGCTCTAGGAATCGAAAGTGTGTGGCATCGCGCGTCGGAGGGGCCAGGATGGGGCTTTGCAGTGCGCGCGGCTACAAAGACCGTTGAGATTGTTCTTCCGCAGGCATTACGTTTCACCGGTAAGTCCCACAACATATTATAATTCGCAGTAAAGTGAATTTGTGGGCAGTTTTCCTGGTTTTACGAGGGTCAGCGAGCTGCGGAACCGCTGGATTTCGGTCGTTGATCGCGGCGGTGACTAGAACCCGTCTCACCTCCTCCTCACCTCAGTGAGTGACCTACACGGTGACCGCAATAACAATAAAAGCGGACTGTTTTAATCCAGGCTGTACCTGGTGCCGTCCGACGGCACCAAAGTAACATTGGAAGGCACTCTGAGCACGCATTCGAGCGCCGTCCGAAGGCTCGACCGGCTCTAGAGGGGACCTGGGTCATCGCGCCCGGAGAAGCAGAGCCTTCCGCAACGTAGTCTGAAGAAATATGTTTCACTCGAAGCTTTTTGACCATATCCAAGCACCTAGCAAGTCATCAGGGATGTGTCGCGATTGGGAATTTAGAAGATCTGACTATGAGCAGCTTGGTGCTGATTTCTTTGTCATAAAGTGCGTCCAAACAAATCCACGGCGAAGGGGCAGGCGATAATCGAGGTTGGGTTGCGGGGGCTACAGAGCTAACATCATGGCCCCCTCCTACAATTCTCTCCTTCATGGTTGTAGGCATTTCTTCCGAATTTTGAATACGACACAAGTTCAACTTTGAGGGCGTGTGGCGGGCCGCTAGAAAACGCTCACCAGGACCTGGCCGACCGAAAAAGTCCAGGCTGTGCTAGCGAGCCCCATCTATGAAAAGCGACAAGCTTTCATGCCATGATGCTTTTGGAGAGAAGTAGTTGTAGTTGTAATTAAATTAACTTTTAGGCACTTTACCCACATATGCAGGATATGTCTGGGTCTCCATCGACTGGACAAGTTGCCTGCTTCATGAAGACCTTCCGTGATGATGTGCGACATGGGCAATTACCGTACGTGTGATCATGGATGCCTCCATCTCCCTGCAAAGGTAACCCGTAGACTGCAGCAGGTATCAGCTAGTATGCAATATCAGGAATTAATTTCGAGGGAAAGGCTGTTCCCGAGCTGCTCGAGAACCTGCATGGCGATGCCCTAGTATATAATACACTGGAGTGGCTAAAGGTAGGGTTCTATGTTTTCAGAATATACTTTTCAGTGAAATTCCATAGGTGTTTTCTCTTTTCGCGCACGTAGAGGGTGATATTTTTGTAGTGTACGGAAGAGTTCACATTGAACGCTGCATCTGTGCTATTCAGGAGCACGGTGATAGTGTGACGCTCTTCTTGATGAGAACAACGCACGCGAGAAAATAATTTTCGGTGCAGCCCAGAGTACTGACTCAGCAAAGAGATACACAGTTGCTAGGCTCGCATATAGAACGTTGAGTTCGCACACAGCACCGATTCAATCGAAACATACAGGGAGGCCATTTTGCTTCCCAATGGATTGCAGCTGGCAGATTGCGCAATCTTTTCTCGATGGGCTAGATCCAAGCGATGTTGCGTTGTACCTTGTCACTGTGACGTAGGGATGCCAGTGACGGTTCCTATGGTAAGCGTTGCGGGATGCTCGTTTTAGCATACGGTGTGTTATATATCTAGGGTTGAGAGCATGCAATGACCGATCAAGTTGTTGTAGATCGACATGGATTACTCAGTCGGTTACGGAAGCACGTCAAATGAGAAGAACATGGAATAAGAGCAAATATAGGGTTCACTTAATAAAGCTAGTTAAAAAAGATCAATGATATGCCTCTCCTATACGGGATCCAGCCCACGGCCTCTTGATTAAGAGCCCGATGTTCTACCCCTGCACCACTGAATGGCACAACGAACGGCATTTCATCTGGGTGCTTTTAAGTCACGCAGCTTTTGCGGAACATTCATGTGACTCACGTGGCGCTTGCACTCGCCAGTCATGCCCGGCGGCCGACGTGCTGTAGTGGCAGGCTTCCTGCCATGCTTTGTCGCGTCCTAGCGTGGACTAGTCGGAGTGGCTACAAAGGCGAGCGAGCGCCCCGCGTTTAATCGCGGTTTGGCTGTACGAGAGCTCGAGCAGGAGGGACACCACTGAAAGCAACTCGCTTGTGATTGTACCATTACCAGCTAGTTCATGCTAGGGTAAGACAGAAGGATAGTATTGTCGCACCTTCCTTTCCATTTGGCAGAGGAAAAAAATGTAACGTACCTTGATCCAACGGGTAAAGTCGGATGACACATTGTGTGCTGGTGTGTGTCACGGGAGTGATTAGAAGCTCATGAACCCAGTTACATGCTTCGCTAGTCTTACTATACTCTGTGCCATCCGAGTTTTCTCGTAGGATCAAGCTGCATTTATTTCTTTGTTGTGTCTAGTGCTTAACAGTGTCACGCAGTCTATGTACAGCATCCTGCGAGCTTTTATTGGACATGCGCGGCCATACTGCCTAGGCGCCTGGCTGTCTTTTGCAGCATGTCATGGGCATACTCGTTTACACTTTGCATTGAACAACTGTGTGTGTGAACAGTGTTAGTGTCGGCCAGCACTTGACGCTTTGTTCTTAGAATTGAAAGGCTGCCATCAAAACAATAAACGCAAGACACGTGCGTCGAAACGATGTGAGCCAGCGTGCGAACATTTGGAAAGATGGCTGCTCCGGCATGCCGCACACAGCAGTTTGCGACACATGCTTTGGATCTTGTATACGTCGGGTCGTTCAGGTGGGCTCCGCCGAGTTCAGGCAGATACGAGGAAAACTGAAATTTCTTTACGTTTAAGTTCTCGCGTACAAACCACCGGTTGCACCACTGGTGGGCTCCCTCCACCAATCGTCGATTTATCTCATTTTTCTTAGTATTTTCTGCCACAGCCACCGACGTGGTGAAATATGTTTGCTCTACGTGGAACCGAAATATGCTGACGCCTTCAGGCTAAACTGCGCTTCTAATGTAGAAATAAGTGCACAATGAGATTAGCTGCTCATGCAATATGCTGGTACGGATATTGCAGCTATGGATACTGTTTCACAGGAAAATATGTTTTGTTTCGCTGCAGTTTGTGTCATCAGACATTGCAGCACATCATACCTACGACAGACGGTGGTGCCTGCCTTGTGCTGAAGACCTTCCAAGGTGACCTGGGCAGTTACCGTACTTGTGAGCATGGGTGCTTTCATTACCTTGCCAAGGTAACCTCTAGACTTGGGCAAGTATCGCCTCATATGCAATGCCAAAACTTCCCTTTGCGTGAAAGGTCATAACTAAGCTGCACCAGAGCCTGCCTGGCAACCCCTAGCGTGACATGTAGCAGCGTCACTAAAGTGGCATTTCATGTTTCCAGAATTAATCCTTTGTGGCATTTGAAGGGTGTTTTCTGGAGCTTACCTTTCTCGAAAATTTGATGTTTCTCAGAGCTTGTTTTGATTAAATTCTCAGTTTTTCAGAATAATTCAGATATTAGATTTACTTGCTGATTTTCCCGATTTTCAGAAAGTCAGGCGCAGGTAGAGAAGAAAAAACACAAGTCTGATTTGCAAGTCAGTGCTTCATGAATGTATTTTCCTTTTGTGTGTGCCTGTGCCTGGTTGCGAATTTGTCACGCTGTGGAGAAGTATGCAACACCAGCTCGCCCAAACCTCCATCTTAACATATTTTTAGTACTGCCAGGAGAAACTTTCACTTTGAAAATGCGATGAAGACCGAATCTGAAAATTAAATGTCGCCAAACCATTTTTTGCGGACGTAAGGGTTTGGTTACGAGGTCAGTCAAAGCTACTGGTGTGTTTAGCGAATTTTGAGGCAAATTTGTGACCTTGAAAAAAATTACAGGTCTACTGTTACATTCCTCTTAGCCTCCTGAAGATGTAAATTATTGGACTGAACCCCTACCACATTGTTTTGTCTCATAACTGATGCCGGTATCTTCTTTTTTTTTCCTCAACTCAGTTCGACCTAGGAGCTGCCAAGGCATCCTGTCCCTTTCACGTGAACAGTGGCCAGCGCTGGAAGGAGCAATCCTTGGACTGCTGTAACTCATTCTTTGGGCAAGTGAATAAATTACTTTGAAGCAGAGACCTGGTGTTTGCACAGCAGCTCCACAGAACAAACAACACAAACAGAAATGTTTCTGTGCCCAAAATCTTCGTAGCTGCTTGAACTTATTGATCTGAACTTGCAGGTTGCGATGTTAAGGCATGATGCAGATATAGTTTACGTCTCTAAAAAAAAATTGGGGGCACCTTATGCTTGAATGTCTATAGCTGGATCAACTTGGAACGTCCAGCCGAATTGAAACAAGGATCTAGCCGAACTGAAGCATGCAGCCGAATTGAAACTTGTAGCCGAACTGAAGATTTAGCCAAACTGAAGCGTCCAGCCGAATTGAAACTTCTAGCCGAACTGAAGCGTCCAGCCAAATTGAAACTTCTAGCCGAATTGAAGCTCCTTGCCGAATTGAGGATGTAGCCGAACTGGAACGTGCAGCCGAATTGAAACTTCTGGCCGAATTGAGGCAATAGCCGAATTGAGGCTTCAGCCGGATTGGAACGACACCCCCGGTCACAGGTCAGTGGTCAGTGCCCGTCACAGGTCAGCGGCATGACAAGAAACTGCTCAGCTGGTCGATGCCTGGCCAAATGTCATTGGCTGGCCTCCGGTAGCCGGTGACTGCTAGTCACTGGCCAAGGACCATAACCAATGATTGGCTGAGCATTTTGGTCAGCAATCGGCCAGCCAGAAACTGACCGGCCACTATTAGCGGCGAGATGTTTCGGTGGCGCCCTCGTTCGGTTAATTACCTTTCGTGACGTCATTACCTTGTGAACAACAAGCTCGACGGTGTTTGTAATGAGCATTTTGGAAGCCTGAAATCATAGCGATCTCAAAGCAACACTGCCAACACCGTCAAAATTGAAGTTCTTACATTCCTCTTATGTCCGTCGATGAGACATCCTTTGCTGACGTCATAGTCAGCATTCAGCCAATTGGGGTGGGCTGACCACAGCGACGCTTTCGATCGCTCACGTCGCCAATAGCCTTGGCCAGAGTCCGGCCATGCATTTTGTGCTGCCTGGGTGGCCTCCTTCAGCTTTGCAGCGCATTGTAGTACGGGTGTCATCTCGATTCGGCTGAGGTGTCCATTCGGCCGACGAGTCAATTCGGCTTAAAGTTTCGATTCGGCTGGACGCTGCAATTCGGCTGGATACCCAGTTCGGCTTAAAGTTTCAATTCGGCTGGACGCTTCAATTCGGCTGCATACACAGTTCGGCTGGATGTTTCAATTCAGCTGGATGCTCCGATTCGGCTGGATACCCAGCTAGGCTGGATGTTTCAATTTGGCTCGACGTTCTCAATTAGCCTTAATTATTGGTTCAGCTGAAGCACCTCAATCGGCTATGGCTGGCTTGTGTAGTCCTCATTTGCTGTGGCAGACTAAAGTTTCAAATCATTAGATTTTTTCAAGCTAGTCGAACGGTTACGTCCCAATCCGGCTGAAGCCTCAATTCGGCTATTGCCTCAATTCGGCTAGAAGTTTCAATTCGGCTGCACGTTCCAGTTCGGCTACATCCTCAATTCGGCTAGAAGCTTCAATTCGGCTAGAAGTTTCAATTTGGCTGGACGCTTCAGTTCGGCTAGAAGTTTCAATTCGGCTGGACGCTTCAGTTCGGCTAAATCTTCAGTTCGGCTACAAGTTTCAATTCGGCTGCATGCTTCAGTTCGGCTAGATCCTTGTTTCAGTTCGGCTGGACGTTCCAAGTTGATCAAGCTAGACATCCAAGCATAAGGTGCCCCCAATTTCTTTTAGAGAGACGTTAACTATATCTGCATCTTGCCTTAACATTGTAACCTGCAAGCTCAGATCAATAAGTTCAAGCAGCTACGAAGGTTTGGGGCACAGAAATATTTGTGTTTGTGTTGTTTGTTCTGTGGAGCTGCTGGGCAAACACCAGGTATCTGCTTCAAAGTAATTTATTCACTTGCCCAAAGAATGGATTACAGCAGTCCAAAGATTGCTTCTTCCAGTGCTGGCCACTGTTCACGTGAAAGGGACAGGACGCCTTGGCAGCTCCTACGTCGAACTGAGTTGAAGAAAAAAAGAAGATACCTGCATCAGTTATGAGACAAAACAATGTGGTAGGGGTTCAATCCAATGATTTACATCTTCAGGAGGCTAAGAGGAATGTAACAGTACACCTGCTTTTTTTCAAGGTCACAAATTTGCTTCAAAATTGGCTAAACACGCCAGCAGATATGACTGACCTCGTAACCAAAACCTTACGTCCGCAAAACATTCCCAGGCAGCACACAGTATTGGGCCAACATTGGATTTGATGTGGCAAAGAATGGCCCAACAAAGGCCCAACTGAGCCATATGTTTCCCAATATTGGAATCACATTGGACAATATTGGACTATCAAAGCCAATGGTTTTCCAATATTGGTGATAGGTTGGCATAGGCTGGTCAACATTGGACTGTCAAAGCCAATAGCTTTCCAATATTGGATATACGCCGGCATACGTTGTCCAATATTGAACTGTCAGAGCCACTTGATTTCTGATATTGGCTATACGCCGGCATAAGATGTCCAATATTGGACTGTCAAAGCCAATAGCTTTCCAATATTGGATATACGCCGGCATAACCTGTACAATATTGGACTGTCAGAGCCAATGGCTTTCCGATATTGAATCTACGCTGACTTAAGCTGGTTATCATTAAACTGTCAAAGCCAAGACATCACCAATATTGGTGATGTCTTCGTATAGGCTGGTCAATATTGTACTGTCATTGCCAATGGCTTATCGATATTTGTGTCGCCTAGGCTATAGACCCGCGACCCTCTTTTTTGCCTTGCAGAGGTAGGAAAGTGGAAAATAGTCATTCATGCTCTCACTTGGGGCGAGAATTTCATTTAGCCAACTTCATGTGCGGTAGTCGCCGGTGCTTTGTAACCGCGATCACAAATACATCCATAGCTGCCTATAGGACTATTGCTGTTTTTTTGCCGGCTGCTCTCCCTTCGCATTGCCTTATCCCGGCGTTGACAACTTAATTCCGTTTTTTTTATTTAATTATTTTTGTTTTTTTCAGTGTATTTTGTATGTTCATGCATTTGGTAGCGTTAACGTCTTCTACTTTGCCCGTGCCGCTGCCATGTTTGTATTTCTTTCTGCGAGCTCATTTTTTTATATTTAATGTTTCTGTGCATATTTTGTCATTGTCGACGCAGGTGGCAACAAACATAAAGGCGCGCCGCTTACGCCACAACCGAAGTGACTTCTACTCTGTTTTACGAGAGTCTATAGCACTATAAAGTCGTCTATTGGACTCGAACGAAGTCTCGAGAGGGCTGCTTCGACTGCCAGTGCAGATATAATCAGTGTAGGCAGAGCAACGACGTAGCAATCGTGACGCGAGAGCATACTGAGCCTCGAGCTTGCCGGCCGCGCTCGCTCTGCGGAAATGTGAGCGTGGGACTCTCAAGCCCCGTTAGCTTACTGAAGTTGCAAGACGCTACTTTGTCGACGTGAATCCTCTGCCCTTCGAACGGTCGAGAAGCCGTTGCGCCCGGCGTATACCCTACGCAGCATCTTTCAGAAACCGTCTGCGCAGCATCGCAACCTTTTGTCTGCGAGCGTCGGCGATTCATCGTGTGTGGAAAGTGGGACGATGTGCTGTCCGTGGTGTCTTTCATGTGTAACTCTTTCGTGAAAATTTTTGAAGTTTAAAAACGCAAACCAACAGTGTACAAATCATTTTAAATTTATTGATAAAAATAGATATATATTTATATTTATTTATTTATTTGTGGACATAGTGCGCAAAAAAATAGTCGCGCTAAGTCCTTCATTCTAAATAATAGTGTGGGTTGTACGACGTAAAACATGGTGTTTTCAAACTGCCCCGTTTAGAATCACTTTTGGGCTGGACAGCTTCTTTAGAAGTTCAAGAGCTGGCCTTCAAAGAGCTGTCCTGTTCAATCGGTATGGACAGCAGGATAGACGCTATGCGTGTTTTAGGCCAATCGTGTCTCCGGTTAGGGTCACGTGACTACAGTCTCGAAGCTGGTGATAAGGCAGAGCACGGAACCTGCCAGCCCAAGGCCACGCATAACATCCACTGCACTATCAATATTGGGTACAAGTGACAAATCCTTTCGCTGTGTTCATTGTTGAGATGCCCCTGAAGATTAGCCTTTGTAAGCGTACCCCCGTTCTGGCCTGCTTCCTTTCTACTCCTTCTCTCGTTTTCTCTCTCTCCCTAAGCTGAAGGCGTGGTAGACGGTGCGTACTCGCTTGACCAATGAATCGTGTACTTTTTATCGCTTGAATCTGCTCTCTTTGCGCGGGAAACGGCAGAAGCGTGATCACGTGGTTTGACGGATGACGCATTAGCGGTTGACAAACCCACAATGCCTGCGAAGATCGGACCTAGTTTCGCGTGCGATGCGGCCTGCGGGCCTGCTGTGGATTTCGCTTCTGTGGTAAATGGTATCTCGTTCGATAAGTCCTACCCGTATCGATTTCTTCAAAGAAGCGCAAGACATTCTTGTGAATCGTTTAGTGTTCGGTTTGGTAAACGGCAGCGTGTGCTACATCGTGTTGAATCTTCACGGATCACTTCCTTCAAGTTTGTGTGGTTGGTCTGCAGTGCCCGTGTCGACATCTACCTCGGATTACATCTTTCAAGTCCGGTATTTTCAACGTAAGAGCGCTGCAACCTACTTGGTGATCATTGTCCGTTCTTCTACGGGTATACTCTTCCGGATAACCTCTAGAACTAGGCAGTGCCTATCTCCTGGCAGCCGGGAGAATAATTTTTCTGAAATCTTACCGACAGTCGCCTGCCATAATGTCTAAAATAATGTCACAACTGCAGGTAGAATACTGACTTCCTTATTCACCATGCGTTTCGCGAAAACACGTTTCGTGGCCACCTTTTCGCGAATACACGTTGCGTCAACATTCACGTTTCATCGACATTTGTTATGCGAATTGCACGCTGTAGGGGCATTTTGTCGGGCGTGTATTCCTGAGGCGCGTGCTCACTGAACCTGTCCACCCTTTCACGCCGCTTCATGATAAGTCTGCAACAATTCTTTGCAACAGAAAAAAAAAAATTGTATGAGTTTTTTATTATGAAACATAGCATGTTGATGAAACGATCTGTCGATGAAATGCCGTTCGATGAACTGATTGCACCGCCAATGAGGGGCGACTACCGGTAGAATTTCGGGGAAAAACTTCTGCCAGCTGTCGGGAGACTGGACACTACCCAACAATTACCCCTGTTGTGTTTTGCTTTCCAATCTTCTCAGTTGTATAACAGCTGAGTAGTACCTCTTCACATATTACAAATTGCTTAGTTTGTACTTGTCTACAGTATAGGCTGTGTGAAATAAACTTTTAGGAGATTTAAAAAATATCCCTTGTGTCTGTGTACCTTTCTTTTTACAAACAACTTGGCGAGTGCAATTGCAAACAGCTGTGCGAGTGCAACGATGGCTAAAAATCAGCACCAATGACGGCCAACATTAGATCGGGTCGCACTTCCAGTATTGTCCAATATTACGCCGGTCTTTGCCAATGTGGGACCACCATTGGCTGGAACCATGGTTTAGCAATGGCCCAACATTGGCACCAACGATGGGGCCGACATTGGCTGGAACGATGGCTGAACAGTGGCCAAACATTGGCACCAATGACTGGGCCAACGCTGGATGGGGTAGCGCTTCCAATATTGTCCAATATTGAGGCCGGTGTTAGCCAATGTTAGGCCAATGTCGGACCAACATTGGTGTGCTGCCTGGGTTGTTTGGCGACATTTAATTTTCAAATTCGGTCTTCATCGCATTTTCAAAGTGAAAGTTTCTACTGGCACCACTAAAATATGTTAAGATGGAGGTTTGGGCGAGCTGGAGTTGCATACTTCTCCACAGTGCGAAAACTTCGCATCCAGGCACAGGCACACACAAAAGGAAAAGACATTCAAGCAGCACTGACTTGCAACTCAGACTGGTATTTTTTCTTTACCTGCGCCTGTCTTTTTAAACAATAACACATTTTTTTGTTATTTTTGGTTTCATCTGGATGCGAGATAATCTAATTCTTTTCTTCTGATAAATTTAGACAAGGTTTAGTGACACAGTCTTCTTCTAACCTCAATATCTTTTCAGCTTCAATAATTTCCCTAATTAGTTGATTATTATTTTTACTTATAACGGGGCAGTTTTCTTTAGTTCTGCTTGACATCTGCAATCTTGGCAATGTGTGCCAAAGTGTCCGGAAGTGATTCTGTTTATGTTGTAGTTGTGTTCCCCTAGTCTATGTGACATCACAGTATATGTGGCGTCAGGGGTGGGAAAGGGTTTTGTTTATGTGGCGTCAGGGGTGGGAAAGGGTTTTGTTTGGCAGTAGAAATTGTTTCCAACTGATTAGAAGAATTTCAATGGCGACAAATGAAGCCTGCGGAACCCCAACGTTTGCTGAGCAGCACGAAAGAAATATGTTCCATTCTGTTATCTGATGTGGCTGTGCTAGCCATGCTCCAAACAAATAATAGTTTAGAACGAACCAGTTGGGCTTCGTAACATGAAGAGGGGTAAAGTTTCTATCATGAAGGAAGTCATTAGCCCGCACATTTTTCGGGACGAGCGAAGGCGGCGGAACTTTCTAGATTTCACCCTTCACCCCGCACAGCCATGCCACGCAGCACGTTCCCGTGGCACCTACGGCTGTGAGAAGCAAGTATGTCAGGGAGCCTTTAAAAAGGTGGGTGGAACACAAAGTTTTTCAGCGACCGAATTGAGGAGACTGATAGCTCAAATGTACCGACACCTAGATAAGTAACCCTGGTATGCAAGTTTTGTCGTGGGAGAGTTGGTATTAACTAGAGTGCACTGGGAGTTGTAGCGCATCTAGAGTCACACCGCCACATTCAGCTCAAGAAACCTCATCTGGGCATAGGCAAGTCCTTCTGTAATCATTGAGACTACAAATTAATTAACACACTTGTGTCTGGTTACTATTTCTTTTTCTTTTGACTTTCTGAGAATCGGGAAAATCAGCAAGCAAATTTAATATCTGAATTATTCTGAAAAACTGAGAATTTAATCAAAACAAGCTCTGAGAAACATCAAATTTTCGACAAAGGTAAGCTCCAAAAAACACCCTCCAAATGCCACGAAGGATTAATTCTGCAAACACGGAATGCCACTTATAGTGATGCTACTACATGTCACGCTAGGGGTAGCCAGGCAGGCTCTGGTGCACTTTGGTTATGACCTTTCTCGCAAAGGGAAGTTTTGGCATTGCATATGAGGCGATACTTGCCCAAGTCTAGAGGTTACCTTGGCAAGGTAATGGAAGCACCCGGGCTCACAAGTATGGTAACTGCCCAGGTCACCTTGGAAGGTCTTCAGCACAAGGCAGGCACCACCGTCTGTCGTAGGTATGATGTGCTGCAATGTCTGATGACACAAACTGCAGCGAAACAAAACATATTTTTCTGTGAAACGGTATCCATAGCTGCAATATCCGTACCAGCATATTGCATGAGTAGCTAATCTCATTGTGCACTTCTTTCTACATTAGAAGCACAGTTTAGCCTGAAGGCGTCAGCATATTTCGGTTCCACGTATAAAAAGTCACTCATACAGATTTACGTCGAACAAACATGTTTCCCCACGTCGGTGGCTGTGGCAGAAAATACTAAGAAAGGCGAGATCAATCGACGATTGCATGCTTCAAATGGTCAGAAATGGGAGGAACGTGCCCTAGACACTTTCCTCCCATTTCTCCTCCTGTGAACAGCAAGGTCGAGGGAGCCCACCAGTGGTGCAACTGGTGGTTTGTACGCGGTGCTCGAACATGATTAATGTAAAATGTTTGGATACCATAATTTCAGTCATGTTTTGATTATATCGATACCCAAAAAACGTCAAACGCCGATTGAAAAAAATTGTACCGACTCATTCACGGCTTTGTTTGCTTTGGTTGCTCCCATTATGGAATAAAGGGTTTGTTCACCAAATAAACGACGCGCTCCCGAGCTTCATCCAGTTCGTCATTGAAGGCTTTGTTCGTGTTCGAAGCAAGATCTTTGCTCAAAAAGCAGTTCGAAATTACAAACAAATCCACACGACCCTCAGCAACCCTCATCTCATTGAACGCAGCACAGTTTTCGCCCAAAGGAGCCGCAAGTAATGACTCTTGAGAACAAAATAATTATCTATAAAAGCTAGACACAATGCATGGTTTTGGCATTTGAGCACAATATATTTGACGTCTTTTGGGGAACGCTACAAAAGCTTAGTATTCCAACAATAGCTTAAACTTAAAAAAATTTCAGTTTTCCTCGCATCTGCCCGAACTGGGCGGAGCCCACCCGAACGACCCAACGTATGCAAGATCCAAAGCATGTGTCGCAAACTGCTGTGTGCGGCATGCCGGAGCAGCCATCTTTCCAAATGTTTGCACGCTGGCTCACATTCTTTCGACGCAGATGTGTCTAGCGTTTAATGTTTTGGTGGCAGCCTTTCAATTCCAAGAACAAAGCGTCAAGTGCTGGCTGACACTAACACTGTGTTCACACACACAGTTTCTCACTGCAAAGTGCAAACGAGTATGCCCACGACATGCTGGAAAGGACAGCCTGGCGCCTAGGCAGAACGGCCGCGCATGTCCAATCAAAGCTCGCAGGATGCTGTACATAGACTGTGCGACACTGTTAAGCACTAGACACAACAAAAAAATAAATGCACCTTGATCCTACGAGAAAACTCGGATGACACAGAGTATAGTAAGACTTGCGAAGCTTGTAACTGGGCTCATGAGCTTTTAATCACTCCCGTGACACACACCTGCACACAATGTGTCATCCGACTTTACCCATTGGATGAAGGTACATTAAAGTTTTTTCCGCTGCCAAATGGAAGAGAAGGCGCGACAACACTATCCTTCTGTCTTAGCCTAGCATTAACTAGCTGGTAATGGTACAATCACAAGCGAGTTGCTTTCACTGGTGTCCCTCCTGCTCGAGCTCCCGTACAGCCAAACCACGATTAAACGCAGGGCGCTCGCTCGCACTTGTAGCCACTCCGGCTAGTCCATGCTAGGGCGCGACAAAGCATGGCAGGAAGCCTGCCACGACAGCACGTCGGCCGACGGGCATGACTGGCGAGTACAAGCGCCATGTGAGTCACATGAATGTTCCGCAAAAGCTGCGTGACTTAAAATAACCCAGATGAAACGCCGTTCGTCGTGCCATTTTTGGTGCGGGGGTAGAACATTGGGCTCTTAATCAAGAGGCTGTGGGCTCTATCCCCTATAGGAGAGGCATATCATTGATCTTCTTTCACTAGCTTTAGTAAGTGAACCCTATATTTGCATTTATTCTATGTTCTTCTCATTCGACGCGCTTCCGTGACCGACTGGGCAATCCATGTCGATCTACAACAACTCGATCTGTCGTTGCATGCTCTCAACCCTAGATATAAAACACACCGTATGATAAAACGAGCATCCCGCAACGCTTACCATACGAACCGTCACTGGCATCACTACGTCACAATGACAAGGTGCAACGCAACATCGCATCGCTCGGATCTAGCCCATCGAGAAAAGAATGCGCAATCTGTCAGCTGCAATCCATTGGGAAGCAAAATGGCCTCCCCGTATGTTTC
Organism: Ixodes persulcatus; assembly: GCA_013358835.2. Lineage (NCBI taxonomy): Eukaryota > Metazoa > Arthropoda > Arachnida > Ixodida > Ixodidae > Ixodes > Ixodes persulcatus. The sequence goes on from JABSTQ010005150.1 coordinate 23,425, forward strand.
GATTGAATCGGTGCTGCGTGCGTACTCAACGTTCTATGTGCGAGCCAAGCAACTATATCTCTATGCTGAGTCAGTACTCTGGGCTGCACCAGAAATTATTTTCTTGCGTGCATTGTTCTCATCAAGAAGAGCGTCACACTATCACCGTGCTCCTAAATAGCACGGATGCAGCGTTCAATGTGAACTCTTTGGTACGCTACAAAAATATCACCCTCTACTTAAGCAAAAAGAGAAAACACCTTCGGAATTTCACTAAAAAACATATTCTGAAAACATGAAACAATATCTATAGCCACTCCAGTGTATTATATAATAGAGCATCGCCATGCAGGTTCTCGAGCAGCTTGGGAACGGCCTTTCCCTCGAAATTAATTCCTGGCATTGTATACTAGGCGATACCTGCTGTAGTCTACGGGTTACCTTTGCAGGGAGATGGAGGCGTCCATGACCACACGTACGGTAATTGCCCATGTCGCACATCATCATGGAAGGTCTTCATGAAGCAGGCAGCTTGTCCTGTCGATGGAGACCCACAGATATCCTGCATATGTGGGTAAAGTGCCTAAAATTTAATTTAATTACAACTACAACTACTTGTCGCCAAAAGCATCACGGCATGAAAGCTTGTCGCTTTTCATAGATGGGGCTCGCTAGCACAGCCTGACCTTTTCGGTCGGCCAGGGCCTCGAGAGTGTTTTGTAGCGGTCCAACACACGCCGTCAAAGTTGAACTTGTGTCGTATTCAAAATTCGGAAGAAATGCCTACAACCAAGAAGGATAGAATTGTAGGAGGGGGCCATGATGTTAGCTCCGTACCCCCCGCAACCCAACCTCCATTATCGCCTGCCCCTTCGCCGTCTACTTCCTCGCCCATCATGACTACCAGTCATCCCTTGTGGTTGACGGTTGTTCGTAGGGAAGGACTGGCTGGCACTAGTGGGCTCTGTGCCTCTACTCATCCCAATTCCCAAATGGAGACTACGGCTGCCCGGTGACATCCGTCGTCTGCTTCCTTTCTTCGGTACTTTGCTTCGGTTAAGGAACTGTTTTTTGCAGATAGTCTAACGTGTTGAACTAGCTTACGTACGAATTTCAACGGCAATTCATCTTGGAAGCGCCCGCGCAAAGCTGGTGTCGCGATGTGTGGCGATATCAAACGCAGAGTGCCTGAAGAATTTTGAGGTTGCTCAAACGATTTTAAATTACTAGCTCCTGTGGATTTGTTTGGACGCACTTTATGACAAACAAATCAGCGGCAAGCGGCTCATAGCCAGATCTTCTAAATTGCCAATCGCGACACTTCCCTG
>JABSTQ010005151.1:0-57621 GCA_013358835.2 Ixodes persulcatus
TTCGACGGCATCCCCTCAGAGAGACGCGACGTCAAGAAACAGCGCCGACAACCCGAAAACGTCAAAGCGGACGCTAAATGTGCCCATACGACCGGTAGCGCGCACGAGCACTTCGACGAAATTCCCCTCAGAGAGACGCGACGTCAAGAAGAACAGCGCCGACAACCCGAAAACGTCAAAGCGGACGCTAAATGTCCCCCACGACCGGTAGCCGGCACGAGCACTTCGACGACATTACCCCTCAGAGAGACGCGACGTCAAGAAACAGCGCGACAACCCGAAAACGTCCAAAGCGACGCTAATAGTGTCCCTAGCAACCGGTAGCCGCACGAGCACTTCGACGACATTCCCCTCAGAGAGACGCGACGTCAAGAAACAGCGCCGACAACCCGAAAACGTCAAAGCGGACGCTAAATGTCCCCCACGACCGGTAGCCGGCACGAGCACTTCGACGAAATTCCCCTCAGAGAGACGCGACGTCAAGAAACAGCGCCGACAACCCGAAAACGTCAAAGCGGACGCTAATATGTGCCATACAACCGGTAGCCGACACGAGCACTTCGACGGCATTCCCCTCAGAGAGACGCGACGTCAAGAAACAGCGCCGACAACCCGAAAACGTCAAAGCGGACGCTAATATGTGCCATACAACCGGTAGCCGACACGAGCACTTCGACGACATTCCCCTCAGAGAGACGCGACGTCAAGAAACAGCGCCGACAACCCGAAAACGTCAAAGCGGACGCTAATATGTGCCATACAACCGGTAGCGGACACGAGCACTTCGACGGACATTCCCCTCAGAGACACGCGACGTCAAGAAACAGCGCCGACAACCCGAAAACGTCAAAGCGGACGCTAATATGTGCCATACAACCGGTAGCCGACACGAGCACTTCGACGGCATTCCCCTCAGAGACACGCGACGTCAAGAAACAGCGCCGACAACCCGAAAACGTCAAAGCGGACGCTAATATGTGCCATACAACCGGTAGCCGACACGAGCACTTCGACGGCATTCCCCTCAGAGACACGCGACGTCAAGAAACAGCGCCGACAACCCGAAAACGTCAAAGCGGACGCTAATATGTGCCATACAACCGGTAGCCGACACGAGCACTTCGACGACATTCCCCTCAGAGACACGCGACGTCAAGAAACAGCGCCGACAACCCGAAAACGTCAAAGCGGACGCTAATATGTGCCATACAACCGGTAGCCGACACGAGCACTTCGACGGCATTCCCCTCAGAGACACGCGACGTCAAGAAACAGCGCCGACAACCCGAAAACGTCAAAGCGGACGCTAATATGTGCCATACAACCGGTAGCCGACACGAGCACTTCGACGGCATTCCCCTCAGAGACACGCGACGTCAAGAAACAGCGCCGACAACCCGAAAACGTCAAAGCGGACGCTAATATGTGCCATACAACCGGTAGCCGACACGAGCACTTCGACGGCATTCCCCTCAGAGACACGCGACGTCAAGAAACAGCGCCGACAACCCGAAAACGTCAAAGCGGACGCTAATATGTGCCATACAACCGGTAGCCGACACGAGCACTTCGACGGCATTCCCCTCAGAGACACGCGACGTCAAGAAACAGCGCCGACAACCCGAAAACGTCAAAGCGGACGCTAATATGTGCCATACAACCGGTAGCCGACACGAGCACTTCGACGACATTCCCCTCAGAGAGACGCGACGTCAAGAAACAGCGCCGACAACCCGAAAACGTCAAAGCGGACGCTAATATGTGCCATACAACCGGTAGCCGACACGAGCACTTCGACGGCATTCCCCTCAGAGACACGCGACGTCAAGAAACAGCGCCGACAACCCGAAAACGTCAAAGCGGACGCTAATATGTGCCATACAACCGGTAGCCGACACGAGCACTTCGACGACATTCCCCTCAGAGAGACGCGACGTCAAGAAACAGCGCCGACAACCCGAAAACGTCAAAGCGGACGCTAATATGTGCCATACAACCGGTAGCCGACACGAGCACTTCGACGGCATTCCCCTCAGAGACACGCGACGTCAAGAAACAGCGCCGACAACCCGAAAACGTCAAAGCGGACGCTAATATGTGCCATACAACCGGTAGCCGACACGAGCACTTCGACGGCATTCCCCTCAGAGACACGCGACGTCAAGAAACAGCGCCGACAACCCGAAAACGTCAAAGCGGACGCTAATATGTGCCATACAACCGGTAGCCGACACGAGCACTTCGACGGCATTCCCCTCAGAGACACGCGACGTCAAGAAACAGCGCCGACAACCCGAAAACGTCAAAGCGGACGCTAATATGTGCCATACAACCGGTAGCCGACACGAGCACTTCGACGGCATTCCCCTCAGAGACACGCGACGTCAAGAAACAGCGCCGACAACCCGAAAACGTCAAAGCGGACGCTAATATGTGCCATACAACCGGTAGCCGACACGAGCACTTCGACGGCATTCCCCTCAGAGACACGCGACGTCAAGAAACATCGCCGACAACCCGAAAACGTCAAAGCGGATGCTAATATGTGCCATACAACCGGTAGCCGACACGAGCACTTCGACGGCATTCCCCTCAGAGACACGCGACGTCAAGAAACATCGCCGACAACCCGAAAACGTCAAAGCGCGAGTCTTCTCGGGGTCTGGGCGGACGCCTTTGTTGCTAACCACGTGGCCTAGAAACTTCAGTTCGTCATAGGGGAACCGGCACTTTGACGGCTTCAGTGTGAGTCCGGCGGTCTGAATGGCTTGGAGAACAGCTCGGAATCGTCGCAAGTGCTCGTCGAAGTCACTTGAAAACACTACGACGTCATCAAGGTAGACGAGACAGCTCTGCCACTTCAGCCCTGCCAGTACTGTGTCCATGACACGCTGGAACGTTGCCGGCGCCGTGCATAGGCCGAAAGGCATGACCTTGAATTCGTACAGGCCATCTGGCGTAACGAAAGCTGTCTTCTCTCGGTCCCGTTCGTCGACTTCAATCTGCCAGTAGCCGCTCTTCAGGTCCATCGATGAAAAGTATCGAGAGTGGCGCAGGCGGTCTAGCGTGTCATCGATTCGGGGGAGTGGATAGACGTCTTTCTTCGTTACCGCGTTCAGCTGCCGGTAGTCCACGCAGAACCTAAGCGTTCCGTCCTTCTTCCTAACCAGCACGACTGGAGAGGCCCAGGGACTGCTTGAAGAAAAAACAGTGAGTGCGCAGATCTCTAATCAGCAACGCACTGGATGACTCGTGTGCCCATTTTATGGGTTATGCGGTAGAAAGGCAGTGGTCAAGGTTAGAAGATGCTGGCTATGACAGTGTGTTCATAAAAAGACAATTGGAATTACAGCAAAAGGCTAAACAACGACCAGAAAAGGAAACAAAAAGGCATTATGCGGTTATTTCGTATTTTCACGGAATTTCTCATAACCTTAAAGCATGCGCAAAAAAATTTGGAGTAGATGTAGCATTCAAGTCCGACTTTAAGCTGAACCGCTTGACGCCGTTTCAGACGACTCAGAAAGTGTGTCAGAAAGCGCACCGTGATAAGTCGGTTGATTGCAAGGAAGGGGTGGTCTATGAAATACCACTGAAATGCGGTTTCAAGTATGTAGGACAAACGGCAAGGTGTGTAAATGATAGATTAGTGGAGCACAAACGAAATGTAAAAATAAACGCACCCAATTCAGAAATTGCTAAACACATTAGTGAGTGTAACGATTGTACAGCACATTGGTCGCAAACTGACATTATTCACAGAGAGCGCAACAACACTAAGAGGCTCATAAAAGAGACAGTTCGTATCAAATCCATCGGCAATTGTATCAGCCATGCTTCGATGCAACTCGGAAGTAGTTCCAAAAAGTTTCTTAAAATGTAAAGTTTTTTTTGTTTTTTTTTTATAGTTGTAAGTAAACGAGCAATGAGTCATTTTGCGGGCAGGGGTTCAGTTGGGTCTTATCAGTTCACGTTTATATAAAGCACTGCCTTTCCAGACTCCTGTTGGAATGGGAGGAGGTCTGTGTGTTTGTTTTGTTGTGTTTGCTTTTTTGTTCAAGGTCGTAAGCTTTCCTTTTGGGATTGAGGTCACCGTTTACGGTTGAGGTGAAGACCAGTGTGGGAAGGATTGTATAGATAACAAAGGTTGACCTTGTGACGTCGGTGGTGGCGGTTGGGTTGTGGGTATATAAGAAATTGAGGAAATAAACGCAGTAGCTGAGTTTGAGAGGTTCGTTTCCCCTGTCTTTCTTCTTCGACCAAGTTTCCCTGCTTTTACCACAGTCTCGGGTTTTCTACATCATGATCAACTGCTTGAAGGCTGGATTATATCGTCGTTCAGCATTTCTTCCACTTGCTGTTGGATTACCTTCCGTTCCTTTATGGAGACTCGGTACGGCGATCGGTGCACAGGGAGCGCGTCGTCGTCGGTGACAATGCGATGCTTCGCAACGGTGGTTTGTCGCAACTTCGACGACGTCGCGAAGCAGTTGCTGTATTCGGCGAGGAGCTGACTCAGCTGCCGTCGTTTTGGGCCTGGAAGGTTGGGGTCAATGTCGAGTTGCGCTGGCGACGTACAATCTTGCTGAGGTGGCGAAGTTTCGTCAGTAATCACGGCGATTTTGGCGGCGTTTCGAAGTTCATCGACGTGGCCCACGGCTGCACCTTTCGTGAGGTGTTGCGTTTCATTTCGGAAGTTTGTAACGAGGACCACGGTGCGCCTATCCTGAAGTTTAGTCACTCCTCTTGCGACGCCTATTCCTATTCCCAGGAACAATTGAAGGTTGCCTTCAAGAACAACTTCGCCGCAGGTAGCTGCATTGGTCACGACGGGTACGACAACACTTGATCGCGGCGGCAGGTTCACGTGCGCGGCAGCGACTCGGACGGCGGCTGACGCTGTCTGGGGTATCTCCGAAGGCGGAACAGGCTTGCGCAGCGTCAATCTGTTCTCACCAAGGTCGACGACGGCGCCGTATTCACACAGAAAGTCCATGCCGAGGATGACGTCTCTGGAACAGTCTTGTAGAACGACGAACTTCACAGGGCACGTCTCACCGTGGATCTCGACTCGAGCAGTGCATCTCCCGACTGGTGTAATGAGGTGTCCTCCGGCGGTTCGTATCTGAGGTCCATCCCACGGCGTCCTGACTTTTCGAAGGCGGCGGGAGAGCCTGCCACTCAAGACTGAGTAGTCTGCTCCGGTGTCCACGAGTGCCGATGCGTCGAGGCCGTCGATAACAACGTTTAGGTTGTTGGACACCGTTGCAGGCTCGTCGGTGCGATGCGGGGCGTTGGGAGAGTGGGAGCGGTCCGGCGTTTTTGGAGGCTGTTTGCTTCCGTCGTCTTCGGCAACGTCACCTCCAGGCGTTGCCGCACTTAGTTTTGCCGGCGACGCAGGGGCGACAGGCTCTCTCGGCGAGGTCGTGGCGCTGGCGACGCTGAACGTTGTGGCGATGGGGAGCGGGCTTCAAGGCGGAGAGACGACAATGGGGAGGGAGAACTTCGGAGGTACTCGTCGATGTCGCGAGGGCGCTCGTCGTACCTTTGGCGCGGGTCGTTCGGGTGGAACCCGCGCAGCCCCAGTTGTCTGTAGGGGCATCGGCGGTAAATGTGGCCGGCTTCACCGCAGTGATAGCATAACGGGCGTCGATCTGCCGTCCTCCACACGTCGGTATCTCGTGGCGCTGCTGGTTCTGGGTGGGCTTGCGCCCGATCTTCCTTGCGTCGGGAAAACTGCGGCGCTGGAGGTTCCCGTCGGGGTGGCGCCGTATACGGGTGAGGAGGGGGCGGTGGTCGTCGGGTAGCTGCGGCGTAGCTCAGCTTCGGTGGTTCAGGAGCGGCGCTGGTGAGAACTTCTGGCTGCAGCGCCTGCTGAAGTTCTTCCCGGACAATCTCGGCGACTGAGGGCGTAACCGGGCTTGTGGCAGCAGGCAGCAACTTCCCGATTTCCTCCTGCATCACCTCCCGGAAAATCTCACGGAGGTCCGGGCTGTTCCAGCTGGAAGTCGCGATTGCAGCGACGCCGGGAAGTCGCTGGTAATGGGAGGCCCGTGCTTGAAGGGCACGTTCGATGTTTGTTGCCTCCGTGATGAAGTCTTGCACGGTGATAGGCGGGTTCCGCACAAGGCCTCCGAAGATGGTCTCTTTCACTCCTCGCATCAGGAACCGGAGCTTCTTCTCGTCAGGAGCGTTTGGGTCGGCGCGGGTCATGAGACGGAGAACGTCCTCGACGAAACTTGTGACGCTCTCGTTTGGCCCTTGGCTTCTTGCTTGAAGAAGTTATTCGGCCCGCTGACGTCGCTGCTGGCTGGCAAAAGTACGTCGAAGCTCCGCCTGGAAGTCTTGCCATGACGAAATTGACGCTTCGTGGTTCTCGAACCAGGTGCGTGCAGTGCCTTCCAGAGCGAAGTAGACATTTCGCAGGCTCTGCTCAGGACCCCATTTGTTGAACCGTGCGACGCGTTCGTACTGGCCCAACCAGTCGTCCACATATTCATGAGGATTGCCACTGAAATTCGGCGTCGTCCTTGGTGGGGCCTGCACGTAGACAATGGACGTCGCTGGCGTACCGTCTGGCTGCGACGTGGTGGTCATCGTCGACTTCGGCAGCTTCTTCGTCCTGTCCGGCAGTGGTGCAATTTCCGGGGGTAGGCCGAGGTTGCGGCGACTGAACGGGATCTCGGTCTGGTCCTCGTCGGGTCCTCCGGAGCTTGGGTTCGGACTTGTACTGCAGGAACTTGGAGGGGTGCGCTTCACGGACATGCGGTACCCCGCACCTCCACCAAAATGTCAGGAAGGAGAAGTGATGAGGCGGCGAATAACTGAAGAAACTAAACGTTTAATGGGGCGAAATTGTGCCCAAAAATAAAGAAGGAAACAGAAGAAATCAATAGAGCGTCGCGGGCGTCGAAGTCGGCGTAAGCGCAGAGTCGAACGCTGGGGCGAGACTGACTGCGGCTCGCCACGCGGAGCCCCTTATGTACATGAGTGGGTTTCTGGAATAATCGGCGTAGAAAGTTCGACGCGTAGAACATTCGGGCCTCGAACAAGCAACACGGTTCTCGAATTTACCAGAACATTTACGTCAGAGTCCACAAAAATACGTCCCGCGGCCAGGAATCGAACCCTGGCTTTGCGCGTGGGAGGCAGGTGCGATAACTGTTAGGCCACGCGCGCGCTGCCTACTTGGCCAGCTGCGCGCGCGGCAATATGCGCTGCAAGTTAACGCATTAGACGGACAATAACACGCGAATTCACCCAGGAGACATGCCAAGACCTGCATATGGTTTTGGAACCACTGTACCACTCTGCAAGTTTCCCATTTTTGCTTTTTAAGGTGTAAGCTTTATGAATCTGCTAGGAATAACATGTATTCGCATCCCATATTCCTCAAAATAAGCCCTAATAAAAGGAGAATTTTCGCATGACCCCAGCAATTTACACCCAAAAACACTGACTGTGTGGGTAAGAAGAATATTCTAAAAGAAAACTCTTGAATAAAAAAAAAACAAAAAAAACGAAACTATGAAACCCTACTTTAGTCTTTAAGCATAGACTGCGAGGGAAAGACTGACAGCTGTTTTGTCATACCGAGAGTGGAATGGTGCAACCATTTGCTTCATTTAAGTCACGAATAACTGTTCTTGGCTTATTTAATATTTTTTGACTGTATGCTGATCAGTTCCTCGTCGTGGCTAGGCCTATCTATTTCTTGATATGCATAGTATGTTCGTTGAATTCAACCATTGAATAGTTTGGGTGACATCTGCTAATCTAGCTCTTACGTCAACATACCTAACGGACAACTGGAACTCAAATTGATGATGCTGTGTTCCACCTAATCTAGTGTTCATGCTCACCCCAGCAAAGCCTGTATACTGCTTATTTTCTCACGCGCTCATATAGTATAATACGTATGACGAAACAATGCATCTCAGATTAGTGGGGTCAGAGCAGAGTAGGTGACAGCGAGGTACATAAGCCAAAGGGAAGGTGAGGGAATTCAAGCAGCCCCCTATTGCGAATCACTGCAGACTTTTGTACGGGAGCTGCATGAACTTTGATTGGAAGGAGGCCCGGGCTGCAGTCGGTTATGAAAACAGCCGTGTTTCCAAGGGTGTATATCACTGAGGGAATGTTTGAAATGGGTAACTGTCTCTGACCAACACTCCGTTAGGCACCTGTAATCGTTTAGTCGTTTAGGTTAAGCCGACAACCGCAGGAGTCTCTTACAGACCAACTCATGCTTAGAAACAAACCGCAGCGCCCCTAGCGGATGCCACTGGAGCCGAACAATGGCGAAGGAGTGCGGGTAAGAAACTCACCGTCACACGTAAACAAACCATTGAAAGGCTTTTTCGTCGGCATCGGTGCGAGCCCCTGTTCTGTTTTTTTCGCGTTGGAATTGTTGATTCCACGTCTTCCTGGAAGTGGCTGATTACTTTAGCGGCCCAGTGAAATTAACGCAACTTCTTTCACCGCAAAACGTCCCGTGAATAATCTCACATACGGTGATTCATTCCACGTGGATGCTGCAAAATGAGAGCTAAAGCTTGATTTGCATGATGAAATTCTGCTCGCTAATTTCTGTTGAGACGTCGCTTGGGCTGCAAAAGCGTGGGCCGTTGCCGAGATGGTCGACGTCGGTACTAAAAATCGCAAGCAAGATCGGACCAAGTTAAGTAGGCATAACAAGTCGGTGATAGCTACTGGTAACAGTGATCAACATCTCCTTGTATCTACTGTTTATACCAAGCCTGCATACATCAACCCACCTTCAAACCTAAAAGTCTTTTGAGGCCTGCACGTTTCGTCGCGGGCCGCTGTCGTTTGACGAACAGACAACAATAAGCAGAAACTTCTGAAAGAGCAGACGACAGTTCCAACGGTCAGGCAGTCGTTTCAACTTGAAGACGCACTAAATGCAGTCCGCAGGCGGCCTGTACAACTTGGCGGATTTTCCGCATTTAGGTCGGAACCAAAAAGTAAATCTGTTGACCACAAGCATCCCTGATTTTAACTCAAAGTGCTTCCCCCTCAAGCAAGTGTTGTCCAACGGCATCTGGTTTTTATTTTTCACGGCACCAATTAACGTTCTCGGACAAACGGAGCAGCAGAAAACACACAAAGAGCGACCCTTAAACCTTTCTCGGCTTTTTTGGTACATCCCCAGTAGCAGCGTTTTGTAAAGAATTCAGGTGTTTGTCTCGTTTTTTTTTTTTTTTAACAACACATGAATGCACGTCCCGCATGACGACTTCCATCCGCAACCCCAGATTGGAAGTGCGCGTGATGCACCACCACCCTGCCATGATTTAACAGATCCGAGTTTTTGTATAGAGTTTTTAAGGGCCTTCCAGGGACTGTATAACCTTGCTGACGCACCAGCCTTAAATTCGAAAAATATATCTAGCATAGGCTATCCGTCAGATCCACCCACACTTCCACCCATATCTCAGGGGTCGAGATAGGCCAAGAGGGACAATTTGCTGACATATTTTTACCGATAGACTTGCGATGAATATTAATACTTTATGCACCTAATATTTGGTCATAGTATTGGCATAACCTTCAAGCTTACTCTAAGGTGGCAGCCACTGAAGCAATCTTGGTAATCTACCGTTCATGCATGAACACTAGCGTTGACATGGGGACATATCTCTGAAAAGCTGTGATGTATTTTCATTACATATGTTTAAGCCTTGGAACACTGTTTACTGCAAAACACAGTGGACCACTTTTAAAGGGAACATCAAAACGCGCTGCCAGTGTTGCACACCGTGCCGGCTTCTGGCACTCGGGGAAGCTTGGTGCAAATGCAGTGAGCCCCCGAGGCAGTGCGTGCCGCACATCGTCTGCTACTGCATGGTATGGCCTAGGCGCAGAGAGTGAGAGCAAGCAGTATCAGACAACGTGCTGCATGCACCGCCTCTGTTGATCACTGCGTCTGGAACAAGCTTCCACGGGTACCAGCAGATCAGCTTCCACAGCTGGACATCAGCAATAACATAGCTTGCTTTTCCATACCATATTAAAAACGGGCATGGCATAGATTAAGTTTTCGCTAGGTTTCCATGTTATCTAGATTTATTTATGTTCAAATTTAGGGATATTTTTGGGGGGCTGGTGTGTTCCCACAAATTCCCTAGTGAACAAAAAAAAGTTTCTGTAGGAAACGGGATAGGCACGCATTTACTCCTGGGAATATGCATGCGACCTGAATACTTGGAAAATGTACTGGTACAGATAAGAGAGGGAGAAAACAAAATGAAAAAGGTTCCCAGAAAGATGAGCAGCCTCACAGACAATTGAGTGCGAGCGGTGTTCTGAGTAATCAAAATGGAGTTTTAGATGAGGGTTCCATCCCATGAAGCTTTCGTTTTCTGTCTATCGAGTATACAGAAAGCTCGCGGTAATTCAAACTATGATATTTCATATTTCTGGTTAATTAAAACAAATTTTAAAATTTTTGTTGTCCCAATGTGTTTTAATCTATTCATGATCCGCTTACTTTGGTGTGTGTTTTTGAGCAATTCTGGTTCATTAAAACAAATTTAAAAATTTTTGTTGTCCCGATGTGTTTTAATCTATTCATGATACGTTACTTCGGTGTGTGTTTTTGCGCAATTCATTGTTTTTGTTCCCACGGCCACGTTGAGTGCGCTTCTTTTGAAGCACTAATGCACTGCAGAGAAGCAACAAACATCAAGCTTGCTTCCGTGGGTGTTGCTTCTCCGCAGTTCCCCGGTGCTCGGTGAGAAGCGCACTGACCGAGGCTCAAGCAGGGCACATATGAGCTATGAAAACGAACACCACATGAAATTTCCGCAACTTGCACGGACGCTGCGTGTGGCAGCATGGCATAAGTTCACGCTGCAGCGTCTGCGCAAGTTGCTATGGAAACTGTCGCGTGGTGGCCTTTTTTACTGCGGTCCCCTTGGCTTATAGTTTGCGCTAGACCATTTCTTGGCCTGAAGAACAAATTCAATTTTGTTTAGAGTTGTCGAGTGCTGTCTAAATAGTGCACGCTTAACACTTTTGAGGAATAAATAAACTTATGTGATACATTTCACAAATGTTTCATGTGTGGCATACCTGCTTATGATCATTAGGCCTATGTAAAGGAAATCATCAAATATTTTCTTTATACAGCCATTCATAAGGCAAGTCAATTTTATCGTGCATCATGTTTAGATTAGTTTGATTATTTAAACAAAAGTTGTGCATTCTGGAGTTTTAAATAATGAGCCTACTGTAGCACCCATTTGGGGTGCGTTTGGGTTTCTCCCGATTTTGATCAGATACATAGAACTGTCTCATGTTCTCGAAAAAAAAATTTTTTTTCACTGCAAAAATAAACTATGCATTGCAAAACACTCAAAGTTTCAGAGCTAACCACTATCTTACTCAGCAGTTACGATTTTCTTAAACTTTCAATGGGAAAATGGGGCCTGCTCCAGCAGACGACGCCGGTCATCTTTAAATATTCCGAGCTTTGTCGGCTGCCATTTTTCTATTGAAAACTTCAGAAAGCACTTATAATTATTTATTAAGATACCCGCAAACTTTAAAACTTAGGCATCGTATCCAGACTATTAGAGCAACATTTGCGCTCGGACTGGGTGTTCGGCCACACAAAGTTTATTTTAGTCGTAAAACAGAAAAAAAATATTTCTTTCATGGACACCTTGTTTTTCAAATAAATGGAGCAAAAAGTTGCAGCAATGCCCGACATTATGCAAACACTTATCTCCGTTAGATAGAAAAAAATGGATTCTCTGATACTTCGTCATTTAAGCTATCCCGAAGCTCGAGGATAGTTTGATACGAGGGGCGTTCATAAAGTTCGTATTATTGTCACGAAGGAATAGAGATTCAGCAATCAAACTCGAGTAGGAGTTGAGACTTCAGAGAGTTCAGTGGCGATAAAAAAATATGAGATAAGGTGTGTTCCAAACATAGAAGCAGGTATGCAAGCAGTTCATTGGGGGCTGTGTTTTAACACCACAAAATAATACCGCACATACCTATTTCGTGCAGCGAAGATTAAGATTCTTCATTCAAGGACCGCACCAGTATGGGCATTTTTTTTATTTCCCACAAAACCGACAGACCTTGACTGCAGGTCAGTTTTGTGGGGTTCACCGGTGCTCTGCTGACCCCCCCCCCCAACCCCCCCCCTCCCCCCAAAAAAAAAACCCAAAAAAACGGAGTCCTAATTATGAAGGACATGACTAACTGGCGAGTCTTTGGACCTTCCTCCAAGAATATAGAAGCGCTTAAATGGAGTAGGAGAGCGAGAAGAGGTAATTACACAGGTGCCACTTATAAGCGTCCTTATCAAGGGCAGTTTTTAAATAAAATGTATGTCTTCATGCCACAGTACGTCTTCCATCTCGAAATCAGCAGGCATCCCAGGCTTACTGTTTTCTGCAGTGGTTGCAGCCTCTCCAGGGGAATACATTCCTATAAGGATCTCTGCGTATTGAGAAAAACGCAAAATAACAAAATAAATGTGGTGCAGTTTTCTGCAAACTTTTTTATACTTAGGAAATGTGAGACAGCTTTCAGCTAATCATGCCGAGGTCTCGCTAGAGTGACAAACAGAAACAAACAACAGAGACAAGAAATACCTTTAAACCTTTGGCAGCCATTTAGTCGTTCGGTGTTCGAGAAATAAGCACGAGTGATTGCAAGCCTGCCAAGGATACCCTCGCGTGCATAATGCTCCTGAATGAAAGTTGTCAATGTCGGCTGTTTCCTGTTGTCTCTACTGTAACTCAAGTAACCGAAAACTTGTCATGCCCGAGTCCCGTTAGATCGACAGACAGGAGAAGCCAACACCGACAAGCCTCAAAGACGTGCAGCATTCTTGCGATGGTACCTTTCACAGCCATTTAGTTGTTCGGTGCTCTTGAAGTAAGTACGAGTGATTGCAAGCCCACCAAAGATACCCTCGCGTGCGTGATGCTCCCGTATGAAGCTTGTAAGTGTTTGTTATTTCCGTTTGTCGCTTTAGCATGACTCGGGCATTAGAGTCTGTCTGGAAAGCGACACTCTTTATGAACAACCTGCCTTGTGGCCCAGGATTGGGGGCTCCTTCACTCCGGTTTGTAACCTGGGCGTTGGTTGAGGCTCCTTTTGTACTGGGACAAACCAGGGTTTTGCCAAATAATCATTACAATGCATACAAACTTTGGATCAATTTGCAACGCCCTTCATTATCTAAAACATTTGGCGCCTACCATCTGCGGCGGATCTGGTCACCAAGAAACCTCAGGAACCTGAAGAGAACCCCTGTGGAATGCTGGGCATCCGCCCTGCCGGCTTCGCTCTTGCCTTTCGCCGCTTTCGTTTCTTTGACGTAGCGGTCGCGGATGACCTTCCACTTTATTTTACATTCAAGCAACTCCAAACCTAAAATTGGACACCTCATCAGGATGGTACAAAAATAACAATAATTAGGATCAAATTACGAAAGAATGAACAATATTGGCTGCCGCTTTATGAGTTTGAATCGCAGTAGCACAGCAAAATACATATACAGAAGACAGGTGTTTTCTCCAGAAGTACATGGGGAAACGTCTCGAGCATCTTCAAAGCGTGTTTTTTTATACTTATGTTTGCTTTAAACATGTCTGCACTCACATTTCGAGTGACCAATATTACTGTCATTGAAGGAAGAGCCTCACACAGTGTCCCAAAAAACTGTCGTTTGACCAATCAATGGATCAGCCCCTATAAACAAAAAACACACTCCAACCCCATCAATATACCTGGAGGTCCAGATGTAGTCGCGATTTTAACCAATTAACGAATGCTGCATTGAACGTAATGTCGTAATATTTCACTATATTTTGTGTATTCCATGTATCGGCCGTAAAGCGTAACATTCAATAAGGCTGCGTAGATTACACGGGTGTTACTTTAACTTTTATTTTCGTCGGACGTAAATCGAAACCTTGGGATAAAGTTACGTCAGACGTAACTTCAGTTTTTTTTTTCGAGTTCTGAAAACCTTGGGCTAAAGCTATGTCAGACAAAACTTTAATTTTTTATTTCGACTTCCCTTTGAGGTAACGCTAGAACAGTGCTCTCAAAGTCATTTCAGTGTGCGGGTCAGACTGCCCGCATCAGAATGGTCGAGGGTAAGCGTAAGACGGAGGGGGGGGGGGGAAGGGGGAGGCGTTGAATCTTTTAAAACTGCCTCGCGCTCCATGCTTTTGTAAATTCACAATTTGGACAGTGACACCTTTATCTTTGGTTTGAAAATAATTAAAATGACACCGCCCCGCTAACGTGCTGCCATGTTTTAAAGAACAAGAGTGCAAGTACACTTTTGTTCCCATTGCCCAGTTCACTCAGGAATTTACCAAGATCAACATGTCTTTAGAATAACCTTCCGTTATTTTAACAGTTCTAGCTTTACTGATGTTTTCAATTACAACACTGAACAAATACGTGTCTTTCAATAGTGATTTCCTTTTTAATTGTAGAATCCCGAGCTCGTAGTTTTATCTTTGGCAGCCGCTCCAGGTGTTCGAGAGTTCACGCAGCCGAGATGTATTCTCTAGAGAACAGATTGCGCTTGTAGCCTAGTAGCGGAATTTTTGTACATTACAAAAACCTGGGAAGCAGAAAATGAAGCGAATCAAAGGGTAATTGAACAAAGGTAAATACGAACTATGTGAATACGTTAAACGTTTCGAGCTACTTTCCGAGCGAGAATGTATCGGCAAGATGAGATCATTACGGCCCATGCCATTTCTTGCGCTCGAGACATGGGAACCGGGACTCGTAGTACGTTGCCTGCGGGCCGTGTCCCAGCGAGCCGCGGGCCGCATGCGGCCCGTTGGCCGCGTGTTTGAGACCCCTGCGCCTGACAGTGCGTATACCAAAATGATCGCAGAATAATGGGGTCTATTTGCACCGCGACAAGGCAAATTTGACAGTGCAAATTACGACCTCGATAGCTCGCGATCAATGAAAACTCGTAAAATTAATCGATTAAACAAAGGAGGCTTACCCATTTTCTGTGCAATAGTTGTCCAGGCGTTTTCCCGCCGAACGCTGTCCCGGGAATGGGCCCAGCGGGTGGCATAGAGCCAGGGGAACTTCTCATCCAGAATTATTAGGCTTTCCGGTCGCTAACTGATAGTTCCCCTGACTCCACTGCCTCCTGGTCCACACACACTGCCACCGACGTCACCGTGCCAGCCATGCTACAGCGTGGAACGTTCCGCACACCGCCGCGAAACAAACAAAATAAAACATGTCGACCTTCCGTTCGTCGAGCCAGTCAAGCTGGTCGAGCGGCAGGTTCTCGGGCTTTTGAGCATGCGCCCGACCCTTCTCGTTTCTCGGCTTCTGATTGGTCCCACGCACGCAACGCTTCAGAAAGTTGAGCGAGTCTTTACTCTCTTGCGCCGCGCTACCAAGCGTTGCGGGAAGGCGCGCGTCGCTCCGCAAGCAACCGCTCCAGGCGCTCCTGGCCGCTAGGACGCCGCAACGCACTCAAAAGCGTTCAAACACGAATGTGCGTATGGAACTTTAAGTTCGGTGCGCACTATATTCACAAAATGTTCCGAGCTCAGTTAAGGTGATGGCGTTGGGGTAAAGTCTTTTCGGTTTACGGAGACAACCGAGTGCCGCCGGAGATTGGGGTCATTAGGAAACAGCCGCAATGGCCTTGCCAGATTCCGTGCAAGCTCCATAGGTCCTCAGACAGTATTTGATGTTCTCTGTCGTTATTCGTGCACTTTATAACCGAACCACGGTGTCCCGATGACCGGGAACCGTCGCCATTGAAGCCTGTGGCCCTAATTAAGTTTGGGAGTTTAAAGCATGGAAGAAAGCGTGATCGAAATTCGGGCAATGCATATGCCCAAAACCGGCGAAGACTCTCATCCGGGACTTTCACTCTTTCTAACGCCACAGCAAGAGGGAAAGCGCCGTTAGCCCTTTCCCATTTTCTGTCTCGTTCTCAAAATGGTGCCACCCACGTTAGAACGGTCTATACATGTTTTTCGCTTACTCTCGTCCCCAGCCACCTGGTAGGCATATCCGGTTTGGGCGACGAAATATCATAAAGCATTTCAACGTGCAAATAGTGACGGTTCCGCTTATATACAAAATACATTCTATTGGCGTGGCGACGGCAAGAGAATGTTTTTGCCAATACTGAAAGTGACGATATTTCAAGATAGCGGCGGCCTTTTGAACTAGGTCGATAGACCAACTCAACTCACTTACGTCACGCCACTGCAGGGGTGGCGCTGGTATTGGTACTGCTCATGTGCAAACGCTTCACTCCTACAGAATCTGGTTTCTAGGCACGCGCAGTGCCCACACCTGGAGTGGGCAAAGCGGGCCTATTTCAAAACACTGCGTTGGTTTATGCTTTGTTTTAGCTTAACGCAGTCGACACTGCGAGGTGAAGGGACCAATCAAGCAGCGTCAAAAGCACTAGTCACGAGGCTTTTTCTGTTTATGATCGGTTCAGCAATCATAGAACACATACAGAATCATCAAGAACACTACGATGGCGCGCATTGAACGTTCTCTTATTGATCTGACCAACTCGTAGCGTCGGCTGCGTCCGAATGTAAGGTGAAACGAAGTACAGACCCGCCATTTTGAGCCTGGTAACATCCGGTATGCGGGAAAACATCGTTTTGCCCTAGCCTCATCACTGGGAAAAAACTCCCTTTTTAATGGCGAGAGTGTATCCTTGTTGTTTACCTCTTTAGACCGCAGCTCTTTCAGGCGCCCGTTTCCGGCTTGATCGGCGTCGCCGTCGCCGTCGGCGTAACCGCGCGGTGCATTATGGGAAATGTCCCACAATGCAATGGGCGAGACAATTGACATCACGTGTGACGTCACGACGGTCACGTGACATGACGCCGAGTTGTGCATTATATAAAATATTCCACAATGCAACGCGCGGGGCAGGTGACGTCACGAGGGTCAGTGACGTAACGTGACGTGACGTCAAGCGTTGCATTATTGGAAATGTCCCATGATGCAACGCGCGGGGAAGAGGAGGAGGGATGAGAGAAGGGGGAGGGATGAGGAGGGAGGACAGGAAAAGGAGAGTGTACAGATAAGAAGGAGGGGGAGGGGGATACCCTTCTTTCCCCCTCCTCCTGAAGAGCAGCGCTCTAAGCCGGCATTACAGAAAGTTGTAAACCGTAAAGGTCTTTCATTTTTTTATATTGTTTTCTTTGTTCGAAATTGTAAGGCCTCGTTTTTCCCCATACTTTTCATCATGTGTTAACTACGTGGCTGAAGAAAACGGTGAACGAAAAATATATCTGCTCTCTTTCTTTACTTTAGATCAGACCGCTACCCATGCGACGGTCCGTTAGAGATAATCAGGCGGTGTCGAAAGTGCATCGCCACGGCACTCCATCGGCTTTGTGTGTCTGCTGCCACCGACAAACCAATCACGCACACCAAATCCGGTGCAATCCGGCGGATTTCATCGGTACGTGATTGGTTTAGCCGGCGATGAAGAACCGGCAAGGTCAACGAACGTCATTACAGGGCACTTTCGCACCGCGTCATTAGCTTCATCGGATTGTAGCATTTTGAGGTTGGAATTGGAAGTGAACACGGCCTTACCTTTCTTGGTTGGCATAAAACGAAACCTGCTTTTACAGACTCTTAACTTACTAACGTTTATTAATCGAAGAAGTGTATTTGACAGACTAATTTATTGTGGCGCATTTCATATTCAGTTCGTCGGTCTTCTCTTCGAAATATAAGAAACTTCGAAATATACAAAAAATTTGGCATAGCGTACCTTTATTAGTTTGTACCGAGACTTTGTGCATTCAACGCTCACCTGATTCGAATATTCAGGTGCGTTTCTTCCTTTGCCGTGAGTTTTTCTAAAACCGTTCATTGAGTCAAATTGAGCCAAAGATCTCAAAAGTTTATAGGCACACCTGTAGCTTGCGTGGTCAACTGAAAAAAAAGAAACCGCGAAAAGAAACTTAGAATGACAAAGAGGTATCCCCTCATATAACGTCCCTAGATGACGCTATGCGAGCTAGCAACATGTCCCCCTCCCCTCTCTGCTGTCGGTCGCTAGCGCGCGGTCCGCCATGCTCTTCCTACCTCGTCCATCATGACTGTGTTCAAAATCTTCAGAGTTAAGCCTGTTTCACATGAAGTGACTGTTGCGAAAAAAATCGGTGCGACAGCCGACGCAGCGAGTGCGATCGGAATGTTTGGATTCACATGCTCCAACAACCCCGCGATTTCTGTCGGCGCGGCCGGCTGTTCGGACACGGGTGCGACGCGTTTGACTTTGCCCAAGAAACAACAAAAACGTCTTAAGAAACAGAAATGTGTTACGAATACAATATATAACTAGAAATTTGTAATAATTAAGCATTAAACCAAAAGTTTCAACGTGTCTAAATTTATTTTCAAATAAGTAACTATCGCGGAAAAAAGCTGGCTAATGAACGGCTGGTTGACGATAAAGTGATCACACCAACTCTGCGACAAAATACTAACTTGGTGAAAACCAGTCGCAGAGTCACTGCGACAGTTCGACTGCGATATTAAACACGTATTTACAGGAAATCGCACCGATTTCGGACGAGAATCGCAGCATGTGAAACAGCCTTTAGCCTGGTGGGTCACGTCACGTGCGCATCCAGATATAAGAACGCTGGACTCTGGAAGCTTTTCGACCACCAAGGTAACAAACCGTTTAGTGGCATAGCCAGGGGTGGTGTTCACGGGTCATAACACCCCCCAACCCTTTTGCTGCCCCCTCTTGTTATTCAATCAGCCTTTTTTGTTTTATGGCGCTGGATGTTTTTTTTATGAATAGCCGCGTTATCATGACAAAAAAAATTATATATTGAATTTTTTCGGTCCATTCCGCTCGAAAGAACTGGAATATAAATAAACGCGCCACAAGGCATCCAAGTACGTAAAGATTATCCCGGCCACTATGCTGTCAAGTCGGAAGAGGAGGCGAAAGTTTTCCGTGGGGAGAGAGAAACAGCAGAAATATTGTGGTTCCTGGACACCAATCCGGGCTTGTTCAGTGACAGCTGAACATGCCAGAGTGGTGCCAGACTCCCCTCCGGGAGCTCGCTGGAGGTTGCTAGAGCAGCTCGCCCAGCTACGGACGGAAAAATGCAAGTGAGTGAGCTTGGGGGCCGGAGGTAAAGTTTACCTCTCCCCTAAGTCCTCTAAGATGACTGTGCCATGGGAGCTACACTCTCACGAGACAAATGAAGCGCTTCCCTTTCACAAGAGGACGCGTCTCTCTTCGCATGAATATAAGGGTGGAGCGTGATCTTTTAGCGAAATATAGACGTACAACTGGTCGAACCGAGCACGTAGCTTGCACAGCACTGTTAGCTTATGAGAGAACGGAGTTGCAAGAGAGAGTGAAATGTTTGCGAGCTATGACTCCCCTACATTTACAACTGACACATGCCAAGATACAAGTATAGGAGGAACCATAAGGACAGCGTTTCATGTGCCGAGTGCAAGCACTTACCTGACGGCCTGGAAACTCGCAGTCGGATCTCGGGGTATCAAACGCTACTCTGTGAGGTACTATATGAGTTGATTTCTCGCTTGTTTTCGTTACATGGAGAGCAGCGGCCCGTTTGATGTATGATTACTTTCTAAATAAAGTGGAGTGTATAATCTTAACCTCTTCTGTCAGCAGGCGTCTCGGCTGCACAAGCTGCATCGTCCAAAGCTATCCGGTCGCTCACGCTTCTTGTCAAGAGCGAAACCTTTACATATAAATATGATTTATTGTATGTGTGCTCTTTGGGAAATTGTTCGTTAATGCGTTCGCTTAACCATTGAACGTATGGAGTGTTCATGCACTTGTTTTTTGTGATGTAGGATTACAGTGAAAATATAAGCTGAAGTTGTTTTCGTATGGTAGGCCCAAGCAAAAAAAAAAAGAAAAAAAAACACACACCCTTAAAAAGTATTGGATTCCCCACTACCGTTACTTGAGAGCGAGGTCGAGTCAAATCCGCCATGTCCTTGCTAACCGAAAACGGAACGCGAGCGCGGACTAATTGAAGAGGGCGCCGGCACACCAATCGCTAACAATAGTTAGCGAATTGTTTATTGAGGTACTTTACCCTATATAGTTCTTCGTCATCGGCAGTTGCCCTGCAAAGCCTTTGGTAAAAAAAAAATAACACATTTTATTAGAACGCCGTATACCAACATTTTGAAAGTTTGTATGAGAAGGTTTTCATAAATTACACGTGAATACACGATTGCGCTTTAAGACAAGGACAGAGGAAGAACATACACAACAGAGCACTAACTTTGAACTGAAAGTTAGCAGTCTGTGGTGTCTGTTCTTCCTCTGTTCTTGACTTAAAGCGCAATCACATTTTCTCACGTACAATACCAAGTCGCCCAACAATCGGCACTTGTCATTAAATACACGTAAAGAAAAAGGGGTGCAGCATTTAGTCTCACTGGTGACCAAATGCGCTGCCACCATCATGAGTTATCTTGGGGACTAATGAGGAGGGGAGCACCTTTTACGCCCCCCCCCCCCCCGTTAGCCCCTCCAAGTTGAACCCCCCGGACTAACCTTTGGTTCCGCGCCAAAACATTGTCAACCCGTTCCTTTAATCCTCTTAGACCAGTGGTCTCAAACTCACTTGAGCGGGGGGGCCAGATAGCCGACACTGGGAAGGCCGAGGGAAAACAAAGACGGGTGGGGGGCTCATAAGATTTGAAAGAGAAGAGACCTCGTGCGCTATACTTTTTGTAAATTCAGTTTTTCCAGTAACATTTTAAGATTTGATTTGTTCATGACTACTTTGGGCTTTGACCTGATGGGATAACAACAATTAAAATGACACCTACCCGCAGTCGTGCTCGCCTTTTTAATCGAACATTAAAGCAAGCGCACTCTCGTTCCCGTTGCTCACTAGAAAATATTCAGATTTTCTAGTCATCTGTCGGACGTTGCGCCAACCTTCTTCCGTAGACTCAAACATGGCGACACATGTTTAAGATGAAGGGCAGAGCGCTGCTATGTGAAAGTGGAGCCCACTACTGCTGCGACTCGCTGCGCAATCAGCGAAGAAGAAGCCAAATAAACTAAATCTACAAATTACGTTTGTCTTTCACTTCAATCTGAAGATTATAAGGAAAATCCTGGAACCATTTTAAAGTTGTACTGGGATTATACGAGTGGTTAAATAGCTAGGACAGCATCGCCCGCTTCTCGTGAGGGCTTTCCCAAATTATCGTGATACGAAGCATTGCACTACAGTATTAATGACTTGTTAAGGCTGCCTCCCATGTTTTTGCCGGTTGCGTCCAAAATAACTAAAACGACACCGGGAAAACTGCGGCTCATGATTCTTTCACGAGGCTTTATTTTATATTGCTTGTCACGTTGTGTCAACACCTAGACAGCTTAAAAGCCTGCGCCTTACGTCACATGACGTCACGTCCAAGAGGGTGACGCGTGAGACTATGATAGGAAACGAGCCCCACGGGGCGACACTAACGGCACTCGCATTCAATCAGCGCCCATGGCTGCCTCCCGGACGTCATGCCATGTGACGTAACGCCCAGGCTTTGCTTCTAGGAGGTGTTGGTTGTGTGCGGTAGACAAGTTTCGCGGTGACTGGATTCTTGGTGTCGTTTGGATCGCTCTGAACGGAACAACGCAACCCTCTGAACCAGGATTGCTAATACAATTCATTTTGAAGTACCTAACGCAACTATCACATCCCAGAAAAACAGCATAGTAGGAACAAGCGCGGACAACTTAATGCAGGCAGAGCGGGGACGGTCGAGGCTCAAAGATGGCGCGGAGGTTCAATAGTTCGCGCTGCCGCCGAGAGATGGCGCTAATAATAAAGAAGGTCTATGTGCTCGAGCAATATCAGGAAGAAGCTGGTTATTTCAGTCCTGCTCCGCCTTTAAACTTAGTGCTGCGCTTTATACCAAGGTTTTTGTGCCCATAGCACTCACACCCAATTCAGTCGAATCTGACAAAGAATTTTGGGGATGAGTGCGTCACTAAGATGAATGGAGGCTTGGCCCTAACTGCTCTGATAGCTGTTGGCCTACAAAAGGCGGTTACGGGGCAGACTGTTGGCTTGTTACAAAATTGACTGCTTCCACGTTGAATCCTCTTTTGCCAAGCCACGGCACGCCACAGACTCGGCGTGAAGCTGCAAAGGATGCCGATCCCCTCATCGCATGTTACAAGGGCGAGCGATGGCCATTTAAGCTATCCGAGTCTAAGTTCAAGAGCACCGAAGAGCCCGAAGATGGCAGTTCTATCTGCAGCCTACGCAGGGTCATTGAGGAGTTAGACAGACGCCATCATGATGAAATGGACAAATTAGAACAGCAAATAATCGAAAGGGGTCAGACGTCTGGAAGACGCAGTTGGAGTGGGCGAGCGAGTGCTTGATGACGGGGAGCGCACTCTCACGATTGGTATATTGGAGTCGATGCATCGGCTCCAGGCGCTTAAAAACTCGCTAGAATACCCTTCTGATACGAATGAACAGAACCCAACCCTGCTTGAAGCGCAAGCAACTCCAACCAAGCCTAACCTTTTTCAAGTTGGTCACCGTCAGGACGACATGTATCAGGTGCTGAACGCTGGTACACCCAATGCAGCAAACGAAGAAAATATACCTGTCAGATGGGAAGAAAAGCAAGCATCGCGTGAGACTGTAGACAACGAAGTAGGCAGTGCGTAACCTCAAAAAAGCAGGAGTTGGATCAAAGCATAAACAAATGGCTTCAAGACCTAGAATATGAAGCCACAGCGGACCGGCTCCTTGTGCTACCGGAAGTCTGCCTTCTTCGAGACATGGGAGCAGAACTTGAACTTCATGTGCGAAACCTCAAGCAAGTCGCGAGGTGCCCTAGCGATGAGATAGAGTAGCACCAGTCTGCACAGACAATAGGCGACGGGACAGAAAATTGTGCGGACAAGAAGGAAAATGAACATCTGAATGGCCGTTCTGATTTCGGTCAGGATACCCAGAATGACGCCAAAAGGAAGACAACAATCACTGAGA
Source organism: Ixodes persulcatus (assembly GCA_013358835.2). Classification (NCBI taxonomy): domain Eukaryota; kingdom Metazoa; phylum Arthropoda; class Arachnida; order Ixodida; family Ixodidae; genus Ixodes; species Ixodes persulcatus. The sequence continues at coordinate 23,073 of JABSTQ010005151.1, forward strand.
CAGAGTGTAATATAAACCCGGTCCGAGAAATTCTACCGAACACAGCGGCGTTCACAGAAGCGGTGAGCAGCTTAGGTCAGCAGAAGCATGCGTCCGTTATCTTAGAGACTAAGATGCAGTGCGTAAAGTCGGGCGAGTAAAGATCTGATTCGACCATCTGCGGGCGTTCTACGGGAAGTCATTACCACCGGTAATGGGATCGTAGAGGTCCGAGCTTCCCAAAGTTTAGAGTTTATAATGAACAGGGAGGCCATGAGAAGGACACTGCATGTTATGATCTAAACATATGAGAAAAAGACTAGAAACGCACCACGTATGTAAATATTACACGTGGGGATGAATGACGTTCTGAGGGGTGAGCAACTGGACGCGATATCAAAGCGTCTGCGATTGAAGTGGTCTATACGCAAAGCGTCACTGGCCATTTGTTCAGTTACGGAGATTTATGGACTTGGAAAAGGTATACATGCTACGGCTATGCTACTGAACGCCAAACTGAAGCAGCTTTGTAAAAGTATTAGATAAGGTTCATCGACCTTAGCCGAGAACTGACAAGCAGTGGAGCCATGCAAAAGGAAGGTCTACACTAGCGCGAGAAGATGCCCGAATGGTATCAGAGCGGCTGGGTGCTGTGGCAGTTCGTTTTCAGGTCTGAGTTGAAGGGACAAAAACAACGGCCAGTTCAGGAACAACATGGTGCAATATGGGACGCATCCAGCAGCAGAGCGCACGCAAGAAGCAACCGACAAGCGGGTAACTCCCAACCACCAAGTGCAGGTTGGAGGACACTCCCTTGGTGGAGCACACCTCGCCCTAATGACACCCCTGAGAGCAGAGGATACAGGGCGCCAACCGGTGTTCCACACCACATGTCCGGTGTTCACCCAGCGATATCAGAAGGAGCATCCTCCACAGGCGCCTCCTCTGTGGAAGATGCTCCTCCCAGGCCTAATGCAGCTGACTGGACATCTTCAAGGACAAATGTCTGTAATACCACTCCAGAGGGCAGGCAGTCAGGAAGAGTGGTTTTCTCTGACGTCAACTGCGAACCCAACCTTGCCTGTGCGCAGCCAAGTGCCAAACGAATGGTTCGCTCGATGCAGCCGGTATCTTCCCTGCGCCCCGTCCCTGGAGATGGCGAACTTTGTGAACACTGTGGTTTGCCAGCTGCTGGATGCTTTGCAACAGCGAAGAATATTTTGACCAAGAACCTTGCACTACCACAAAGTCACCGGCGGAATAAGGGAAGGATTATCTTTCGGTTTTTAAATATGAATAGTGCGAGATGTCAAAGCAAATAAAATGAAGTGTACGAAGCATTCTGCAAACTAGACTTTCTTTGTTTGGAGTAGCCGTGACACACTTGCGCGATGCTGAAGAATCCCCCGTAAAACCCTCTTGGTGCTTCACTGGGTGCAATAGAGTAGACGACGAGCGACGAGAAGGGGGCGTGGGCCTCCAATGGCCGAGCAAATGTCAAGCGTGGCTTAGGACATCTGAAACGTGCCGAACACTTCTATGGGTAATAGGAAAGTTGGGCAATGTACCGACGGATGTATGCGCCCTCTACCTTTCCACAGAAAATATTAGGCGCGAGGAAAATGGGGCCCTAGCAGGTGCGTTCAGTGTGATATCCGGAGCTTGGATTGAAGCTTGTCCGTGCCACTGATGGGAGACTTCAACGACCACCTGGTTGAAATTGATGGTCGTGAAGCCGACAACGGGCGAATGTTAACACAGATTGCGGAAGAGTGTGAGCTCCAGGTCCCAAACCTCAGAGAAGTGTGTGTGGGACAACACACACGGATGGTGCGGGATTGAAGGACATGTATCGACTACGCCCTAGCCGCAAGAAGGCGAGCAGGTCAACTTCAAAAAGTCTTTGTTGATGAAAATGGAGAGTGTAGTGTGGGCGTTGACCACAATATCATTATACTTCACTTTGGTTCAATCTAACGAAACCAAACCCGGCCACATCAGCAAGTAACCTTTTAGTTACGTGAATGCGATATCGAGGGAGTATGCAGGGACTTTGAAGAGAGTGACACCCGTATAAATGCCCTCACGTATGAAGAATATGCTGGTGAGCTCAAGCAGGCTATTGCTACATATTCGGTAGTGAGAGGCACACCAGGGAAAAGGCCGCTCGTACCGTGGTGGGACGCTGAAATCCGGAGGGCCATCCAACGTAGACAGGACGCTGACCACGGACATTGCCGGGCGCCAAGGACGCTTGGAAAAGCATCATAAACACTGCAACTGTGGGACGAGTACCAGGCACTTAAGGCAAAAACCCACGATATCGTCGAAGGAAAAAGGCAAGTGCATGACTTCCAAAAGATGGCAGATATCAGGAAAGGTGGAGGAAAGGCTGGATATACGTTTTGGTGCTATGTTGGCAATCTAGACAAAAAAGACACTACTCCCCACCTGACAGGTGACGAAAAAAAGGTAAGGTACAAAATGTGAAAAAAACTCTTGGGCGAACGCCTCTACACCTTGTTCGGCACGACACAGAAGGGCAAGGAGCGGGACAACCTGCCAACCGGCAGTCCGTACTTAGAAAGATAGTTCGCTGCGAGTCGGACGAGTAGTGGTCGACCGCGCACTGGCACACGTTTATGGGAGCACTGCACCTGGCCTGGATAGAATATCGGCCAAATTTCTGAAAGGCCCATGCTCTGACGCACGGGAGCAATTGGCGCACCTCTTCAGTCGTAGATGCTACGGAAATGACCATGTTCCCAGTGACTGGAAGCACGGTCGAGTTAACTTTATCCCAAAAAAAGAAGGCAACAAGCAGCTGCTGCGTGACTACCGTCCACTTACCGTCACGGCAGTGGCCTACAGATTGTTCGCGACTATCATCAACTGGCACATTGCACAATTGGCTGAGGGAGCCGGCGTGCTCACAGAGCTGCAGGACGGGTTTGGAGTGGCCGTCGGCTGGAAGACATTCTGGTTTTCTGACCTAGTGTATAGAGATTGAACGAGCAGAGCAACGAACGCTAGTATGCTGTTCCTTGGATATTGCCAAAGCCTATGAATGTGTCCCTCATTACATGCTACTGGACAGGCTGCGAAACCTGAACACGCCTGGAGCATAGGTTAGTCTAATACAACGATTATATGATGGCAATCGTGTAACAGCATCCTTCAATGGTGTGAAAATTAAGCGAAGTTGAAGTTTGATAGTTATGAAGGCAGGGCTGTCTATTGTCGCCAACGCCTTATAAGCTGCATGCATCTGGCATGGAAAAGGCACTTCGAGACACTGGCATCGGTTTCTGCCTAGTGCACCAGGGAGCGGTGGAGTTCGAGCTGGGAGGCGTTTTAGTTTAAGGAGTAGTTCTCGGTATTCTGTTGAGCAGTGCCACCCAGGTGTGACATTTCTGGTTTCCTTTTACACACACTGTGGGCTTGTATATTATCTTCGTTTTCTTCGGCGTTATCCTGGCTTGAGCTCACTCGACTGGACCGCAGTGACGGTGTTTATATACTTCTAGGTCTGGAGCTCTAGCTCTAACATGACGGAGGTCGCTGCCTGTGGTATAGGTTTTTCGTTTCGCAAACGACTTCCACGACCATGCTCCCCCTGGTACTAGTACTTTTTTGTGTGTTTTGTTAGAATGTAGTTTTTTATGCTCAAGTGTTTTTTCTTGCAGTATTATATAAGTTTTGTTTTCCTTTTTTAATGTTCCTTCTCACCTTTGGTCTCTTTAAAAACTCTTTGCAACTGTATTTTCTGCACACTTGAAGAAGGGAAGTCTCTTTCCGAAACCTCGTGTAATATTACAGCTATTGCTGTTCAAATATTCTTTTTTTACGTTTGCGAAAGAGAAACATATCTTTTGAAGAAGACATAAAAAAAAAACTGGACGAATTTCTTTTTGTCTTTGTGAACATTTTTAGCACGTGCTACATGGCCATTTTCCTTCAGGTTAAAACCAAAACGAAAATATAAACGCCTCCAAAGAATGCGAACGAGAAGGACGTCAGGACGACGGTCAGAAGCCGCATTGCCAGCGCATAAACCATGACCGCGCTCGCGGCAGCGCTGGCTTTGACGACGTGCCGAAACAGAGGCTGCGGTCGTTATACAGTCAGCTCTAACAATTAAGCTGCAACCCTACCTTGGTTAGTGTGATTCTGAACCAACAGATGGCGGTGGTATCGCCTTCCAGGCCTGTACATCAATGCGAAAACTAGTGTGTGGTGGCGCTTCGATACAGTGGGGTATTTTTCTATATCCTGAAGTTGACATTCCTGGTCCTTCGCTCGTTTGTTGTTGTTTTTTTTCTGTACGAGCTTTTTTTGGAATGCGCACGGCTGAGCCAGTTCTCTTGCAAAGGCGCCAGTTGCCTACGCTGCAAGCTAACGTTTCCAGCAAATCTGTTCAGAACAAAACGCGAAAATCGTCGTGAGCCAAATGGCGAGACACGTGTACAACTAAACAACCGACGCGTGAAAAAACCTAAAATTGCCTGTGCACTGTTAGCTCCCCGGGGGGATTTCGCAGGCCAATTACACTTATTTCAATGTGATCAGATTTATATGACGGGCCGGCCCTTTCGTCGTGCATGTGTCTGGCGCTTTTTGAATTTTCAAGAAAACGTGATGACGTGATGAACTTCGGTTTACAAAATTATAACTTGCGTGATTAAATACCTAAAAAATCAATACAAATTCACTATGTTTTGGCGGTCACGTGTCTCGTTTAGATAGCTAGATGTTTATTTTGATCAAAACCACGAGATTGGAAAGCACAAAAATGACACTCAGGTTTACATATTTAGTTTGGTAAACCCAAAGTAGGACTGGTGCGGGAGTTATAATAAAAAAAAATGCAAATGTTAAGAATTAACTCAAAGCAATGAATAATAAGAATTAATATTACTACGAGTTCAGTGATAAATGCGATGACTGGCCAGGCAAAGATTCTGGCTCTGTGGAAAGATTTTGCACAGAGTTTAAGCACGGTACCAGTCTTAATTTGGTGATTTATGCGCGCAAGTAGTTTTGTGCAAAAATGAAAAAGATGCAACCGGGTAAGGTTTGACTTTGTGTAAATATAGTGTAAGCACGCACATGGTACGCAGATTAAGACGGAATCAGCGCTACAATTGACACTGGCGCTGAGCGTATGGAAAGTTGAGGGGGCCTCGAAAGCTAAAGCTTGTACATATATACTGATCAGGCCGTTATGTTTGAATGTTCATAGTACTTTATTACTCTCAGATCTGGTGTAAGTTTCCTCCTGATTTCTTACAACAGAAAGAAGGGAACATCCTAACTCTGGATGATAGAAGAACTCCACCTGCCCACAGCTACCAATCATCTCGGCGCCGATGATGAGTATTCACTGCATGCGAACGGTCGCGTGCTTAAAACGAGCTTTTCCCACGCAATTACATACAATGGCAATTGCTCTTGACAAACAGCATTGTTTACTCACGCAAGCGGCCACATGTGAAGTTTAGAACATTTTGTATTGATTGTAGAAGAAGTGGCAAGTAGCATAGGTTTTTTTTACTATCCGCGAGATAAAATGCTCCTGGGTTACCTTTGTGCCTAATGCATGTAGCACACAAAACAGCACAAGCTGAATCGTATAATGGGAAAGGACATTAATGAAATCAAGTGTGTAATCACGTGAAAACTGAGGACATCGCACACATGCAGAAGGTAAGCTTTGTTTCAATAAATACATTACCATTCAAATATTTCGTTTTATCATGCGAGTGAAGCGGAACATACAAAGGCGAGCATGCTACCCTGAACTACTCTTTGAGTGAACAAACGCACGTTCAAAGCATGGAGCTCGCTTTTATAGCTTTTGGTTTGCTCAAACCTTCTAAAACGCAATTATCATTAATTCTATTACTTCATTTATTTCTACGAAGTGCGCCTATGTTTTTTTTTATATTTGGCGTTTACGTGCCACTTCCTTAGTTATGTTGTATTTTTGCAGAAGTCCGAGATCTATATTCTGCTTCATCTTAAGTAAGAGCTGTGCAATCAAAGATATAGATAAAAAAAGAACGCGAACACGCAAACATACGTTAAAAATGCAATGTAACGGCGCATTCAAAACTAGTCGTTAGTTTTTTCTAGAGAGCCGGAGTTTCGTAGGGCGATATTGTTACCCGTTGTAGATTATTAAAAAAAATGCAGTACAACTGTTAGCTCGGCGTCTTTAACGTGCATTACACAGTATATGTGATACATGATCGCACGACGGCAAGATGCAGATGTGTGACAGAACCCAGGGTCACTGCTAAAGCCACTTGATGAAGGCGTTTCTTACAAGTACCACCTACCATTGTTGTGGAAACGCGCAAGACACGTGCCACGAGGGGGTGCTTCGCCGCCATTCGCTTTCAAGGGCCAGTCATTTTAGTGCAGCGCCGCCGTTTACCTTCAAACCCTTTAGAAAGCGGATACACATAAGTTACCATACAGAGAGGACAATCGTTCAACATCAACAACATTTATTTTCGGCTTCAAGCTCAAAGCCTGCCCGCTCCGTGGGAGTACGGGAAAGGAAATTCTTGGGGGAAGGAGATGAAGCGGAGGAAGTGAGGAGGTTGCCAAAAGAGGAAGGAAGAGGAGGGAAGGGGGGTCGACTGATGGTGCGAGATAACGGAATGAAAGTGTAGCGGGCGACCCAACCAGTCTTGACAGAAGACAAGGAAGAGGAGACAGAGATCACGAGGAAATGCTCGAAACCGAGACAGCATACCGGTGTTCGGATATCTCGGACGTATTTTAATTTACATAGCTTCTTGTATATAGTTAATCTGCTGTAAATAAATTAAAGGAACCTTCGGTTACTTCAATTGCTGACCCGGGCTGCACAACCCTGCATCAAGAATACATCCGGAGATCCTCCACCGTCCGACCACCTCTCAGCGATTCACCAGCTCCGCCTTCCGAAATTCTGGTCCGCTGATCCGCAGGTATGGTTCGCCCAAGTGGAAAATCAGTTTAACATTAGCAGGATAACTTCGCAAACACAACGATGTCATTACGTTGTGGCAGCATTGCCACCCGAGATCTCCATGGAGATTCGGGACATCATTCTTGACACGTCGGCTGCCCCTCCGAACGTTGTGCTAAAAGCAGAGCTGGTGAAACGGACTGCCGAGTCTGAACAAAGACGGCTCCAACAACTCATAAGCTCAGAGGAGTTGGGAGACCGAAAGTTTTCCCAGTTACTCAGGCGTCTCCAACAACTACTGGGAGAAAATGCTCGGAACTTCGACGTCGCTCTCTTAAGAGAGCTATTTCTTCAGCGGCTGCCTGTCAACCTTCGCATGGTCCTCGCATCGGCATCGGGACTCGCATTACCTGAGCTTTCCCAACTGGCGGACACTGTCGTGGACGTCGCCACAGCGACATCCTCCAAGATCTCCACTCTTACGCATCAAGGGCCATCCTTCCTCGAAGGACCCGTTTCAACAGACACCTGCACCCTCGATGACATACGAGAAGAATCCGGCCGTGAAATGCGAGACCTTTCAGCCCAAGCAGCTGCCATCGCGACCAGTTCGTCTTCAAGAGCGAACCAGCGATTTTCACAACGTTCTCGCCACAAGTCTCCAGCTGCTCCTCGAGCGAGATCACCCAGCACCAGCCTCTGCTGGTATCACCGGACCTTCGGAGACCTCGCCCGCAAATGCGTTTTCCCCTGCTCAGCCTCGGGAAATCCGTTGACGCACCACTAGAGGCGGCGAGTGGTGTCGGCACCCAGGCCAGCCGCTTGTTCTTTGTGACCGATCGCGACTCTGGTTTACGTTTCCTCGTCGACACCGACACAGAGGTAAGTGTTTTACCCACCTCTACGGTTACACGAAGATCCAAACGAACGCACTCGATGCTACAAGCAGCAAATAAGACAACCATCTCCAGTTACGGCGAAGATCACATGACCCTTAACATTGGACTACGAAGGGCATTTTCTTGGATATTTCTTGTAGCAGACGTGTCATATCCAATCCTTGGCGCAGATTTTCTCGGGCACTTCCATCTGATGGTTGATATGCACAACAAACGCCTTGTAGATGCTACAACACATATAAAAGTGCAGGGTGTTGCGTGCACCAACCCCGTCATTGATCGCGTGGATGCCTGACACCTATGTCCCCCTACCAGAAACTGCTTCAAGAATTCCAGCCTTAACTCACAAGAGCAATTTTCAGCGCCCAGTTAGGCACAGTATCACTCACCATATCATTACAACCGGACCACCCACTAATGCCAGTGCACGACGTCTGGCTCCAGATCGCCTGAAAATAGCTCGCAAAGAGTTTGAGCACATGCTCAACATGGGAATTATCCGACCATCTTCAAGTCCTTGGGCGTCACTCCTCCACATGGTGCCTAAAAAAGCGCCCGGAGATTGGAGGCCGTGTGGGGACTACCGGGCTCTCCAAAACGCCACCGTTCCTACCAATATCCCCTTTGCCATACATAGCGGACTTCACGAATACTTTACAAGACGGTACAATTTTCCTAAAAAATCGAGTTGGTGAAAGCCTATCATCAAATACCGGTCGAGCCATCGACATCCCAAAGACGGCGATAATTACTCCTTTTGGCTTGTATGAATATCTGCGGATGCCTTTTGGTATCCGCAACGCGGCTCAGACATTCCAGCGTTTTTTCAACAACATTATCCAAGTACTTATATTTTGTTATGCCTATGTATTTGACCTGCTTGTTTCCAGGAGCACTGCAGAGCAACATCTCGAACATCGCCGTCTGCTCTTTGAACGTCTGGATGAACACGGCTTGATAATTAATAGGTCAAAATGTGAGTTCAGGGGTTTCTCAGCTCAATTTCCTTGGCCACCGCGTGGATCAATATGGAGCATGACCTCTTCCGGAAAAAGTCGAGGTCGTTCAAAACTTCCCACAACCGTCAAAAGTTCGGCAACTTCGGGAGTTTCTGGGATTAATCAACTTTTACCGACGTTTTATTCCAAATTGCGCCTCCACCCTATTGCCGCTTACTGAGCTTCTCAAGGGCGTCAAGCGTAACTCCGCATCACTCACTTGGACGGACACAGCCTCCCCTGCGTTTTTTTGCATAAAAAGTGACCTGTCCAGCGCAACTCTTCTCACCCTCCCACAACAAAATGCGCCCATCAACATCATGGAAGACGCTTCCGACGCCGCAATCGGTGCCGTTCTGCAACCATACTATCACAGTGCATGGGAACCAGTCGCTTTCTTTTCAAGAAAACTCACCCCGACAGAAAGACGATACAGCTCGTTTGGCCGTGATCTCTTCGCAATCCACCAAGCCATTAAACATTTCCGCCATTTTTTAGATGGTCGATATTTGTTCGTACTTACCGACCACAAGCCACTAACCTACGCTATCAGGTCTGCCAGTGACACATTCACCCCTCGAGAGAAACGCCAGATGGCGTACATCTCTGAATACACCACAGATATTCGCCACGTAAAGGGTACAAACAACGGTTACGCTGACACGCTCTCCCGTGTCGGGACATCTTCCCGCTCCTTCATCATACCAGCAAGCATCGATTTCCAAGCGATAGCGTTTGCTCAGCAGGACGACACTGAACTGCTGAAGCTCAGTGCTTCACATCATCGACTTGACTTCAAGTCCATTGTACACCCGACGTGTGACGTTCCTATCATCTGTGACTGCTCATCGCAAGTGCCACGGCCATTCGTCCCACTTGCTTTCCGACGTCATGCCATCGAATCGCTCCATTCACTGGCACATCCTGGAATTCGAGCAACCCAACGTATACTAATCCAGTGGTTTGTTTGGCCAGGAATTAATAACGATGTTCGGAATTGGGCGCGAACCTGCATCAAATGTCAAAAGGCAAGAGTCCCCCGGCACATATTTGCAGCTACGATGTAATTTCCACTTCCGGCTGCTCGTTTCGATGCTATTCATATAGACATCGTGGGCTCTCTTCCACCATCTGAGGGAAACAAATACATATTGACCTTCATTGATAGATACATTCGCTGGCCGGAAGCGCTCCCTTTCCCGGACATCACAGCCCAAACGGTTGCAAAGGCGTTCATCTCTGGTTGGGTAGCCCGCTTTGGAGTCCCGTCATCTATCACAACCGATAGAGGCAGACAATTTGAGTCTTCTCTGTTCCGAGAACTTGTGGCACTTCTTGGAACTACCCGGATCCGCACGACAGCCTATCATCCCAGCAGCAACGGGATCGTCGAACGTTTTCACCGCACACTCAAAGCGTCACTCAAAGCTCATGAAGATCGCATCCGCTGGAGCACCACACTTCCCATGGTGCTACTCAGTCTCCGTGCCACACACAGGGATCCAGGCCTTGCGGCGCTCGTCCCCGCCGCGTTCTCTTGTGACGGCCACCCTGGCCGCGGGCTTGGCTGGAACCCGGGCTTCAACCAGGTTGCTGCTGCTGGCCGCCGTTCGTCCTCCCCCCTCGGCACACACGTGCGAGTTGCCGAGTTCTCCCGCACGTGAAACATTGTGCTTGGGCGAACTGGCACTGTGAAGGGAAGTGGGCAGCACCGCAGCGGCTGCAGGCACCGCTCCCTGTCGCCATCTTGTTCACCGCCTCTTCCGTCGACGGTGAGCCGGCCGCAGACGCAATCTCGCTGGCGTCCATGGCTGCTGCTTCCATCGCCAGCGCTGCCTTCACCGCGTCGTCCAGCGTGGGGTCGGGGAGCTCCAGGAGCGGCGTCTGCATGGCGGGGTTGTTGATGCCGCAGACGAACCGGTCCCGGAATAGCGAGTCCAATTGGTCGCCGAAGGCGCTGCTGTTCGCTAACCCTCGGATCGCAGCGACGAACTGCCCGGGGGTCTCCCCGTCCCAGCGGCTCCGGTTGGTGAAGCGGAACCGCTCCATAAGCGTGGACTGCGCCGGGCTGAGGTGCGAGCGCAGCGTGGCGAGCAGCTTCCCCAGCGTTGTCACGTGTGGCTTGGCCGGCTGGAGGCGGTCAAACAGGAGGCTGAAGACGCGGGTCCCGAAGCTGGCTATGAAGATTTGCCGTTGTTTCGCCTCGGGCATGTCGTTCGCCCGGAAGAACACCTGGACTTGTTCTTTCTAGACTGGCCAGGCGGACCCATCTCTCTCGAACGGCTCGAGCCTCCCGTACAGCGGCATGGCGACGGGAGCGGGTGGCGGTGGTCCGACTCTCTCGGCGGCGTGAGCGGAACCGTGCACGTTGGCAGCCCCCAGTGTCACGGTTCCTCGTCGCCAGTGTCACGATCCTTCTGGAACGTTGACGAAGAAGGCCGTAGCACCCGCCGGGAAGATACGACTCGCAGCCTGGTTGTGAGGGTGGACGATGACTGACCGGGGCGGCGTACACTCCACGGCGTTTATTGGTGCGGTGACCAATGTTGCCCGCCAAGGCTGGTGGCCATCGACGGGTTGACTGGAGGGGGCGCTATGTACTTGTCACACAGTTGTTATAGGGAATGAAAATTGATACAAGTGTAATGTACAATTTGAACTTACTGATATCAACATGAGCACTGAATGTCTAGCAGCTGTCAGTATAGGCAGCCAGATTCTTAATCTCTGATGCACTATTTTATGAAGAGAATGAAACATTTCTTGATGATACATTCAAAACAAGATTGTAACTCCCTTAAAATTCACAAAGTAAATTTAGGCGGCTTAACTCATGAGTTTCTGGGCACAAAAATAAACAAGTGGATTTGATAAAGAGAATTGAAATGAAGGGAACTGCAGCTAAATATGCACTACATAATTACTTGGTTACAGACTGAGTCTGCAATCTACTGCTGCAGGAGCTGGAGGAATCGTGGCAAGCAGCTATATGAAGGGATATGATTGAAGGGGGTTCATTGTAAAATCAGCCGGGAAAATAATTGTCCTGATGTAATTAGGTCAGAAATTGAACAAACATGTTCCTGGTAAAAGTTTGTGAACACCGTTGACATTTTCTTTGGGGGCTTTGATACGGACAACTGGCAGCACTGCAACGATGCGGCCACGGCTAAACCGGGTCTTGTTTGCTATAGAGGTCCTTGCGGCCTGGACTGTGTGGCCGGACAGCGAAAGCGGGGTATCATTGTGTGACAGCCATCGCATTTTAAACGCGACGTCTTCCAAGAACTACGCCAATGACAGCGAGCTCCCACGTGTTTTGCGGCCACTGGAACTTTTCCGCGTGTTATCTACAACTGTGTATGAAGCACAATCGTCATTGACAAGGGCAAAGTTTTCCTGCGCCGCACCTATCGTGGTCGCTCTCAGTGGGTCAGACTGCACCGAAATGATGCGGCCACGGTTATGCCAGCTTTTGTTTGCTATCCAGGTCCTTGCATCATGGACTTTGTGGCCCGTCAACGAATGAGGGGAATCATCGTGTGACAGTCATCGCATTATCAACGCAACGTGTTTCAAGAACTACGCCGATGACAGCAAGCTCCTGCGTGTTTTGGCGGCGGCTGGAATATTTCCCCCGGTGTTATCTACAACTGTGTATGAATCACTATCGTCATCGACAGGGGCAAAGATTTTCTGCACCGCCCCTTTCTTTGTCGCACTAAGTGGGCGAGACAGCTCTGCAACGATGCGGCCACGGATAAACCAGCTCTTATTTGCTATCCACGTTGGAGAAACTTTTTCCTTCACGAGTGTGAAAAGCAATTCTGTCTGTCTTGTAGTGCTGCCTCGACCGCGAGCTTTATTGGAGTGAATTGCAGCCTCTTTTGAATCACTTGGCATCATCGTTCTTCTTTTTAGCGGAGATGTCAAACTCAAACCCTAACCCGCTGACGGAAGTTCAGTTGGCAGCGATTCTTGATGGCCAGAAGACGCTAAGCAACAGCAAACAAGAAATAAAAAATAAGGTCGACGAACACATTAGACAAACATAAGTAAGGCTATCCTAAATTGAAACTAAAGTTTCAATTTAGGATAGCCGTTTCGTTAAACCAGAAAGTGTTAACGAAATTTTGACAAGAAGCTAAGCATGAAGGTATGAACGAGAGAAACAATACACAGGCTCGGAAAACATCTAGACAACAAAACATTACCAATATAATGCGCATTTCTTCCCTGGACGAAAAAGCTGCGCTTTTCAAGAACGCGTTTAAATTAAAGGATACAACTGTGCCTCTGTCGAACGACTACTCAATAGAAGTAAGAGAAAAGCGCCGCCATCTTTGGGCACTCGCAAAAGCTAGAAGGGAAGGTGACAGCAAAGTAAATCTAACGAACGATAAGCTTGTAATTATGGGAAAATGTTTATTTGGAACAGTGAAAGTAGGTTGTACCTGTGCAACGTAAATGACGTCAAACAAATTCAAAGATTGGTGCAAAATGATATGTGATGGTCATGAATTGTAGAAGCGTAGAAAATAAAGTAGAAGAATTATCGGGTTTAATCTTATCAGTTCAAGCCGATATTATTCTTGAGACTGAATCATGGCTTGACTACTCTATCTTAGATCATAAAATGTTCCCTAGATGCTTTAACGCCTACAGAAAGGATAGTTCGTTACACGGGAAAGGGGTATTTCTGTTAGTTTATAATATTTTGCAAAGTCACCAACTCGATATACCTGACAACGTGGAATCAGTATGGTGTCGGGTGAGGCTGCCGAATATCCTATGTTTTACCGTCACAGATTTCTACAAGCCCCCAAATTCTGATTCTACTTGTATAGACACCCTAACCGAGACAGTTTCTATTGTTACCAATCAATTTGTGGTACTTGGTGGCGATTTTAATCTGCCAGACTTGACATGGAGCAATGACGGGTGTGCCTGTAAAACAATAACTCGACTTAATGTTGATATGAAGTGCACGTTTAATAGTATAGGTTTTACCCAGCATGTACAAGTAACTACGAGCGGACACAACATACTTGACGTGTTTTTGTGTAATCATCGCGACATTGTTGAACGAATCGATGTCATACCGAGCATAAGCGTCCGTGACGCTGTACTCGGGGCGCTTCGTTTTCAATATGCACGTGTGAAGTTGACTACAGATAGAAAGGTGTTTTCGCATGACACGGGAAATTATGAGGGCATTAGCTCCGAGCTTTCTAATGGCTTTCTTTCGTTTGAATGCGTTGCTGAAGAAACAGATGCGCACAACACGTGGTTGCTGTTCAGGCACAGAGTGATAACGCTAACAAATAAATATATACCATGCAATGATGCATCCAAATTAAAAAATAGCGCGAAACCACGGATCAACGGAAGTGTTCTACGAGTAACAAAGAAACGAAAGCGTGCTTACGCACGGGACAAAAAGAAAAAGTCAGCAGTAAACCATGGGAAACTGAAAGAACTTACGACGAAGTACAAAGTCACCGCGAAAAAAGCAAAGGGCGATTATCTACAGCGGCTCGAAGACGGAATGAAAAAAAACAATAAGCAGTTGTGGAAGTTTATGAAACGTGACAAAAATGACCAGATGGGAATACCTGACTTATTAGTATATAACACACTAATTACGGATGCCCATCAAAAAGCTTGCATCTTTAATGAATATGTTGAATCGGTCTTTGTGCCTGCGAACAATATAACGCCAGTAACGCTTACAAAGAGATAAAATGATATGCCTCAAGTTGAGGTTGGTGTCGAGGGAGTCCTAAAGCTACTAAAAAATTTAGACGAAACTAAAGCGATTCGCACTGATCAAGTTTCACCTAGAGTTCTGAATCGGTGTGCTCATGCCATTGCACCGTATCTTTTTATAATCTTCAACCAGTCTTTGCTTGAGGGGTCATTACCGAATGATTAGAAAGTAGCTCATGTAATGCCAATACACATAAGAGGAGCAAAAAGAGATGTTACGAAATACAAACCATTTTCTTTAACATCAATTTGTTGCAAACTACTTGAGCACATTTTATATAGCCAGATAATGCAGCATCTTAGTTACCTTAATTTTTTATGGATTCTCAATATGGGTTTAGGAGAGGTTACTCTTGTGTCACGCAGCTAACCGAGCTCTCTCATGATCTTGTCATGTCCGTAGATAACGGTGAACAGACTGATTGTGTTTTTCTTGATTGTAGGAAAGCGTTTGACAGAGTTTCACACTCGTTCTTACGTCACAAATTGAATCGTGTGAACATAGATATTGCCACACTAAAATGGATTCAGTCATATTTGAGTTTGCGTCAGCAATGTGTAATTTTAAACGGCGAGGCGTCTCATTTTGTTGAAATTACGTCTGGCTTACCACAGGGGTCGGTTCTCAAGCCATTGTTATTCTTAATGTTTCTCAACGTTATTCATGTCAATGTAACTTCCCAGCTGATATTATTTGCAGATGATTGCGCTGTGTATACGCGTATAAAGAACGGGGAGGGTTCCCACAACTGCAGGCTGACCTAGATCGAATAGAACAATGGTGCGGTGAAGGGGGGATGCAACATAACGTAAACAAATGTGTTCATGTTAGCTTCACACGTAAAAAAAAAGAAATTTCCCACACCGTAACACTTAAGGGTCATTCCATGTGAAACGTCACAGACGTTTCGCTCGACCACCTCCCATTTCTTAAAAAAAGATCCATGGGCTTTGGCCACAATGTCCGTAGCAATACCGTAAAATAGTTTTGACGAAACAAAACTTTTGATGACATGAGTGCGATTTCAATTTTTTTGAAAAAAGCCTGAAACTAGGCATCACTCAGTAATTTACGAAAAATTAGCTTTTTTATGAAACACCACACAATATTTTTTTCTTAAATTTTCACGGTTGTAGGCTTACAATGTGGATGAGTTTGTGCAGTTTTGTTTAATTTAATTATGTTTTTTTAATGCATAATCTTATTCAAAATAAACATATTTGCCATTTTATTAAAAAAATATATATTTGCTCCAGGGACCTAATATAACTTTTTTTCTGGCTGCCCTCTAGGTTTATAATCTATGAAAAAAATATTTTAAACCGCTCAATTAAAAACCTTGCAGTAAAAAAAAAAATCCTAAATTTCCAAAAAGTGCGTTTTGACGCATAAACAGCCGTTTATTCCACCCAGAGGTGGTTTAAGTAAAAGTACAAAGTATGGTGGTTTGGAAGAACGATTGATTGTCTTTTGATTCTGAAAGTATAAACAGAGTAATTTTCGTTTAAAGCGAGAAAACAATTTTGGGATTTGAACTCTCGCACCACTACACGGCGTCGCTTCTTAACGCCTCTTCGCGGCACATCAAGCCACCTGCGACGATAGCCGAAGCGATTAGTTCCAAAGAAACAACGGAGTTTGCTGCCCGCTTCCCCTTATGCCTCTTTGCTGACTGTAAGGGAAGAAACGGTGGGTATCGTGTACTAATCGGAGGTGCCGCCAGTGAGTCGCTATATCAGGCCCGTTGTGCCCTTTGTACCCGAGGGCGGCTCCTCACACTCCGAAACGCGATGCCTAATCGACGGGCGGCATCAATCAGCTAACGTGGACTTTTTCATGCCATGCCAAAGGTCCCACGGCAACCTCCGATTCCTAAAATAAAATAAATGGTTCTTCACCATAATGTTTGTGGTGCTTCTCTAAAATATTTTTGACGAGAAGCAAATTTCATGGGCGACGGCGGTTTGAACTCGTAAAAAAGGAGTGAAACTAGGGGCAATTTAATTATTGATAAAAATCGAAAACTATTTTTTTCCTAAAAACTACATGGTACTTTGATTGTTGTGTAACAAGGATCATAAATATTCGCTTGAAGCAATTTAAAAAAAAGTAATATATGAGAATTTTAGCCTTTTTGGTAGTTTGGTTACAAACTATCTCGTTGGTGCAGGTGATTAAAAATTCTTTATGGCAACCGTGTAAATATACTGCACAAAAAAAAGGTTTCTGGCCGTACAACGAAATATCCTGCAGAAAAACATCGTAATTTGTGCAAAATTTTGTTTTGCCGTTAAAATAGCCGTCAATTCTACCATAAGGTGGTCGAAAGGAGAAAGCGAAACATGGTGACTTTTACAGAAGAGTTTATTGCCTTTTGTTCTTGAAAGTTTAATTAAAATAATTTTGTTCTAAATACAAAAAGAAACATTTAGAAGTTGAGCTTTTACGTCGCAACCTGGCGTTGTTTCTTGTGCCTATTCTGTGCACAGCGCGGCACCGTCGAGCCAGGCGAAGCGTGCGACGGTGTAACGGTGTGCCCACGCAGGAAGGGAGCAGGACCTCGAGTTGTCGGGTACACCTTGATGAAACGGGGCTGTTTTTCACTCTTGTTGATTTATGGCTTTTTCTACTTCGACCGTTTTGCGCGGCGATGTCCTCCTGTGATCTTCGAGTGTCTAGATATCAGGAGATGCTTAGCGCTGCCGGTTCAAAGCATCCATTAGTAAGCTAGCTGTTTCCTACATACGCAATGCAATCACTCTCTCTTGTTAAGGTCAGGGCAGATGTAAACAGCAGCACAAAAGCCCCGTGGAAGGGCAATCTCAAGCCACGAGGCGCTGTGGTGTTGACGAATGCGCCCCGATGAAGGCTCACGCGTTGTTTCTGTTCAAATCGGCTTTGAAATGACAAATTCTTGCGTTGCTGAATAGGACGAAAGTCAAGCACCTAGCGTAGATGGTGACGCAGGCTTAAAGTGATGGTAACTTCATGTCCCTTTGACGGGGACCGCTGAGCTAAATCTTGGAGTGAGTCGAGCTCGTTTTTCTTCAACCATTTCTTTCGGCACCCAAAGTATTGTTATGCCCCCGATGTTATTTTTGGCCCAGGTAAACAGCTGCTGGGGGGTCATGATTTGGTTCTCGAAGGGGCTTCGAAGACTGGCCCTTACAGCCAGATGTTTTACTGTACCCCCGACTCCGTCACAAGCACTCTTCCCGTGGGACGTTGCGAAAACATTCCATTCACCGGAAATGCCAAAATCATTTTTGTGTTGACAGAGGTTTGCAAAGTTTTTTTTTTTTTTTTATTCTTGTACTGAGAGGACGCACCATCTGAAAAGTAGTGAATTGTTCTTTTTTGCGGAAGGTTTTGCTTCAATATCTTAATTACTTCACTCTGAAATACAAAACTGCAATCCTGTCATGTTCTAGGCAGACAGAAATAAAACTGGATAATTTTATAGAAATCTTTTGGGTGGTGGCTTCTTGTTTGCGAAAGTAAATAACAACGGGGTGTACTGATGCCTGTGTACTCACCCAGTGATAGGATTGCGGGGCGTCTCGCACGATGAAACTATAATTTTCAGCGAAGTACATGAGTACTCTTGCCTCGTGTTTGCCAATGTTTGCTTTACGCTCCCGCAAGTATCGGGCCTGTTGTATGCTCACAAATTGGTGAGCCTTGAGTGCCTTCAGCATATCGATTATTTTTTCGCGGAACTCGTATGGTGTCAGAACAATGGTTTCCAGTTGGCAACGCACCCCGATAACCCGCTGTTGCACGTGGACGTAATCCGTTTCTTCCGGGTCAAGAAGTGGAGTACTGCGGAGCAAAGCATCAGCAAAATCTGTCCTTGGGCAATTGGCACACCTGTCAAGCATGCACACTTCAATGTGTAGATCACATACTGTAGTGGATAGAAGTTCTTCGGTGCTTTCATTTAATCCTGTAGCATGAAGCATGAGCTTAAAATTTTGGTGTTGCATGCTCACGCAAACTGTATGAGTGCCGCTGCCCCCTGCTAAGACACAATGTGAATGCCGCAGACTTGCAAATGTTGAAAAGCCGCACCTGAAATCGCCGTTGTTTTCCATTACACGTGCATTTCTTTCAAGTTGAGCAACAACAGACGCTTTTGGCGACCACGTAGCATGTCCTTTTTTCCCGGTGGGCAGTACGAGACAGCGTCTTCCTGATAGAACTCCATGATGGAGGCCTTGACTTCTTCGACGACCGGGCGGCCTCTTCTTTCTGGCACGGTGTCCAACATTCCTGATTCTGACCTGACCTTTGCGGCTTGACGCACTTGTCGTTACGAGGCTCCAAAGAAGTTTATAATCTTTTCGCGAGATCAAAAGGGTGGGGCAAATATAAGAAGTTGTAATTTTTTCTCTCTATTTTTCTCCAGGTCAAATTTGTTTTTACATCTTGCATGAGTGACGACAGGTGGTCACTCAAAACAAAATCTTCACCCCGGACGGCTGAGAAGTTAGTTTCATGTGTACACCTAAAGATCTATAAATTCTTCTTTCGGTAGTGATTTTAAGTTTTCTAATCTCCTTTTGGGCGTATGTCTCGTGGCTCGTTCGCCCTCGTTTTCGTTGGAGAGGGCTCTCTCCAACGGCTGCGAGGGCCTCATTGACGCTCTCAAGTGCCACCTCGGGGTCATCATGCTCAGAATGGGCATCACATACCAGAGGGGGTAGTGGTGCTTGAAAAGTAGGTCTCTTCTTCAATTCGAAACAATTTCGCCGGTGTGCTTGACAAAGTTGGTTTCCAGGAATAAGGTTTAAATCGGGGTGCGCATCTGCAACGGCTATTCTAATGACAGCTGATCCACGGCTGTTTTGACGTGTTCATAGAAAGGGTTAGAACACCACTTGAATGCAATCAGTGATGTGTTCGTTTTAAGGTAGACTTGATAATGATGTGAACACACTGCACGGATGTCACCTTGTGGGCGCCCGGAACGGAGCGAAAGGAGCCGCCGATCCGTGTGCGTCAGGTCTTGAGCGTTGATGAGGGACCGCGTCTTGGTCCGTGTGGTCACATGGCAACCCCTTGCACCAAGGGAGTACGGAGGAAGTTCGGCTTCTGCAATGAAAAATAAAATTAAATGGAACATGAGTGTTCGTTCATTTATGTGAGCTATATCAGCGTGTTGCCCATAAATGACAAGTCGGGCACATATGCGCCTTACGTGCAAAAGCTAACCTTGTACGCAAAATGCCATTCGGATTTCAACTTTTAAAACGCTAATTGGTTTCTGACAGGTATAAGGCGAACCCTGTGTATTTAATATAATCCAACGCATCTTTCCATACAGCTTTGGCTTATACATATCTAACGTAACACATACTACATGTACGACGAATGGCCAGCTTTAAAAAAATAGCTAGTCTCGTTGCTTTGAAAAAGTCATGAATTGAGCGGCAGCAACTCTACAGATACTGTGACAGTGTAGACACAAGTAAATACGACACAACTATCACTCTATTGTACAAAATAAAGCCAGCTTTCCTACCTACCCTGAGCAGCATTCACAGGAACCGTAGATTGACTTCTTTCTCCAGAGGCGTATCCATCGTTACACTACCGTACAACATACTTGACGAAAAATTAAGTTCTTTCTTTGACAGATTTCCGATCTCAAATGGTCGTTCAAAAGCTAACTTCTCGTTTGTCAGTCCTTTCTTAGCTTACTAGCGCAGAAGCGGGTTCCTCAAAAGGCAAGGAATGAGTCTCGATACCCAGTGTCAATAGTGCGGACACGTGCCTTTGTTTATTCATTATTTCTGATGGGTCATATAAAGATTCCCGCACGGACAATATGGACCGAAAATAATGCTAGAAGCGCCATCTTGGCTTGTGACGATGCTTCAAGCGTCCGAGTTCACTTACTGAATCAGCCCGTTTCAGAGCTATGATCACGCGGCTGTAGCCTTCACTGCGCTCCAACAATGCGCCAACCGGATCATAGTTCCCCTTTTCACCGCAGCAAGCGTGACGGCTAGATTTTGCGGCGATATTATCGTGTTTCAGACGTCCACGTCAGCTGATGCCGCCCGTCGATTAGGCATCGCGTTTCGGAGTGTGAGGAGCCGCTCTCGGGTACAAAGGGCACGAAGGGCCTGTAATGGCGACGCACTGGCGGCACCTCCGATTAGTACACGATACCCACCGTTTCTTCTCTTACAGCCAGAAAAGAGGGACGAGGGGAAGCGGGCAGCAAACTTCGTTGTTTTTTTTTTGATATAATCGCTTCGGCTAGCGTCGCAGGTGGCGTGCTCTGCCGCGAAGAGACGTTAAGAAGCGACGCCGGGTAGTGTTTCGAGAGTTCAATATCAAAAATTGTTTTCTCGCTTTAAACGAAAATTGCTCTGATTAAACTTTCAGAATCAAAACACGATCAACCGTTCTTCCAAACCCACCATATTTTGTATTTTTACTTGGACCACCTCAGGGTGGAATAAACGGCTCTTTATGCGTAAAACCGCACTCTTTGGCAACTTCAGGATTTTTTTTTTACTGCAAATTTTTAATTAGTGGTTTAAATTATTTTTAATTGATTATATACCTAAGGGTCAGCTAGTAAAAAGTTATATTTGGTCCCGGGAGCAAATATATATATTTTTATAAAATGACAAAAATGTTTATTTTTGAATGAAATTATGTATTAAAAAATATTTTGTAAATTAAACAAAGCTGCCCAAACCCAACCACTTTGTAAGTCTACAACCGTCCGAACTTAAGAAAAAAAATATTGTTAGGTGTTTCATAAAAAACCTGATTTTTCGTAAATTATTGGGTGATGCCTAGTTTCACGCTGTTTTCAAAAATTAAAATCGCGCTCACGTCATCACAATTTTTTTTTCGGAAACACTATGTTAGGGTATGGCTACGGACATTGTGGCCGAAGCCCATGAATTATTTTTAGAAAACGGAGGTGGTCGAGCCTAACGTCTGGGGCGTTTCACGTGGAATGACCCTTAAGCAATGAGCTAGTCACGAATGAGAATAAAGTAAAATACCTCGGAGACATTTTGTCATTCTACTGCATTTGAGATTCGCAGATTGATGATGTCAATACCAGGTTACAGACCTCATATTAACATATATCAGGTCTGCATGTGCCAGTCGCCTGCTTCGCGCAAAAAAAAAAAACTGAAATCGCTACACAAAAAATAAAAGAACTAGCACATCTTGACTATGTAAGGCCACTTCTTGATTACACATTTACTGTGTGGGACCCTTCAAACACAATATCGCATTAATGGCTTCAAAAAAAATATAAAAAAATCTCGCCACACGCTTCGTCTTGGGCCAGTACGACCGTTTTCTAGTGTAACTGACATAAAACAATCACTAGGATGGGCGTCATTGGACCTTAGGCGAAAAAGTTTACGGTTAAAAATTTTATACAACATTTATCATGAAGCTATTGGAATTCATAGCTCATCCTACATCTTAAAACGAAATTATGTTTCCAAACGTAATGATCATGTGCACAAGATACGCGAATACTGTACAAGGACGGAGCTCTGCAAAAAATTGATCTTTTGTGAGCACGGTCAAGGACTGGAACGTTCTACTGGAATATATATTTTGTGCCGCTTATGCTGATATGTTCTTTTCGTTATTATTCGTCCCTGCAGTCATGCCTTCTAGGCGCTGCGGGAGTTCTCTGAATAAAGAATAAAGTTCACCAAGAGTTGCACGTGTAACAGTACCAGCACCCCCCCCCCCCTCCCCCCCACCCGCCCGCCTAGTGTCACAACAAGCACTTGTTTGAAAGCCAAAATTGTATGCTTGATTAACCTGTTGGGAAACGACAGCAGAATTACAACTCTTCGTGAACAATGTCTTTGTCAAAAATTATCAATGGTGTTCTAACTTTTCACAAGAAAGGAGCAACATTTTGATATCTCGCAAGATATAATCGACAACAAAAATACTCCTTCGGTAGCTGTTTTGAGTTTGTTGTGTCATGTACAGGTTCTGATTTTGTTATTGTTCCCACAACATGAAGAAGATAGCATAAACGTTTGATGTCCAAGTCGTATTATCGACAACAGATAAATTAAAGCGAATGTGCCCAAAAATCAACAATGTCAAGCAACAACATCATGAATGCGACATAAACCACAAGCACCTGTATATCAACTGCAACAGCGGAGTGGTGGATGAAATCCCTTTCACATGTGGGAATGTTTATATAAGACAGACTGGACGCTGCAGATATACACGACTGAGAGAACATGCTCTGACCTTGAAGTCAAGAGCTTCTGGACATTTAGCTATGCATGTGAGAGATTGCTTCTGCACACCTCTGCTTTCGGACACAGAAGTGATCAGACGTTTTAAAGATAAGACGAACAGCAAAATCTTTGAAGCACAGACCATACAAGCCAATGGAGAAAAATGCGACTCCGCACCATCTTTGGCTTTAATTGACAAAGAGGTTCAGTACTTGAACCACTATACATGACAATCTTCGGAACTACGTATTCCCGCGAGCGCGTGAGGTAGTGCATCGGGTGGATCTTTGCGCTCGCACCGGCATAGCTTTGGCTGTACTGCCTGTTGGACGTAAAAAAGAAAAATAGGCTGTACGAGGCACTGATCGGTGGCCTATGAACGATCACTTATTAATTTTCTATTAATTTTTATTAATTTTATTCTTATTTTGTCTTCCACTGTCTAGAGGTTATTTTCTTAGCCTTCAGAATAGGATCGTATATAGTTCAAAATCATTACCTTTGTTTAATTTTTAATGTTTTCGTTTTGGTCTACTGTGCTTCAGCTTTTTAGTCTAACAATCTTCTTAGAGTGCCCCAGCTAGAAATAGGCTTATATCTTCTTTCTTCAACACCAGACACTTCCTTCACCTTCTTCTTTATCGTTGTATATAAAACCGTCAGTTGTGAGTTAGAGCCAGTCCTGTCCACTTCTTCGTCTGTCCTTGTCCTAGCGCTATTTGTAATTAGTATGTATAACCAACTAGCCCGTCAGAATATTTTGATTTAGCCTCTCACCGACCATTGCGGCCATTGCTTCAACTGCCGGTCAAATGCTGGGGCCTAGTAGACCTGTTGAACAGCCCAGAGAGACAGAGTTGGAACAGAAAGGCATAAGGTTATTTTTTATCGTGCTTGGGTACCTTCCTGCATCAAGGAGCAAGCTGCTCTTGGCACTGGTACACATCCAAAACACGTTGAACAAGGGACTAATAACCTGTGGTGGCCGGTGGGGTGGTGTAAAGTAGAATGACTAATTTAACCCCCCCCCCCCACCGCCCTGAAGGTTGGGTATGCCTTGCGAAGTAATGGTTACTTGAAACAAGAGCTGTTAAGATACCACTCCCTCGCCTAGGTCGGGCCGTCGTGGAGCACTGAAGTTGAAGAGCACCATACGAAAGAGCAATATAATTATTCAATTTCTCCACCTCCGTTTTGAGGAGTTCCATTTTCATCCAGTGCTCATCACTCCGCTGTTGCCTTTCAAGAGCCCGGTCTTTGTGGTCCTCAATTAGAGGTTGCATCCTAGCAAGTTCAAAGTTTTCGTACCTATCACGTTCAAGCTGAAACTTCTCCTCCTCCAGCTTTAGTCTCTCCTCCTCCAGCTTTACGTTACACTCATTGAGCACTAATTGATGTTGGCCATCTTAATTACAAAAGCGCAAAGGACTTTGCGCTTTTGTAATTAAAATGTTTACCCGACTAGCCCAACAGGTAATTGTAATTGTTGTTGGTGCCTGGATGTTCTCGATGTCAGTGCATCCCCTGCAGAATGCAGTGTCCTGCGCCTCCCTATAAAGTAATTGTAGTAGAGTTTTTGTGGCATATAATAATATGAGTAACTTCACATAGTTATGTAAATACTATGAATAACAGCTCACACTTTACATATAAACAGAGATGCTAGTTTTCCACTACGGAATGGCTACCTTGGACTTTCACTTTTTTGTACCACCTGGTGCAAAAGATATGAAGTCTTGTGAGGTCAAATGTAGCTTGAACTTTTATCATATTAGTGATAATCGTTAACATGTGAACTCAAGCTTAATGCGAGCTACACTCTACTACACAGACTTTTCCTTTCTCTTTTGTTAGCTATAATTTTCGCAACACCTGCAAAGCTTCACAATAAATGCACTCCTTCACTAGTTATTGAATTAAGAACAGCCGTGTTCTATAATTACCACCACATTCTAGCGAATTCAATTGGATTCAAAGCGCTTGGATAGTGACAAAACAGTTCTTTAATGGTGCCTCACCATGACACACAGCACGAGCCTGGCTTGTGCGTGGCAAGGGTGGAATGGGCTCCACGACAGGAGCCGCCTCTTCTGCTTTCGCGCACGCCACCTCAGCTGCTGGCGAGGCTGCCAGGTACATCGCCTCCGGGATTTCTTCTGGAGTGCCGGTAATGTCTAGGAGCAGGTCATGGATACACTGCTTAAAAAGACACATCTAAGAGAATCTCTATACATGTTAAGCATCCTTTAAGGTAAAATCAGATAAAATGTGGAGCTTTCGTCAATACTCACACCACCCCAATTTCTCACTTGACGAAGTAGTATTTTCAATCCTACAAAACATTGTACTCTTACAGTTCTTCAGCGGTTTTCTCTGAATTGTGTCCAAAATCACTGCACATAGTACTTTGCCACCCCTACCCTTGCAGGTGTTGCCGATCTCGAAAGTCAAACTGCACAGGGAGCAAGCAGACTTCTCACAAAGTCGCAACTTGCCCAACTATAATGGAATATTTTGGCTTGGCTGTTACTTAGTTAGCCTTCTTTATGGGCGTCTGATGCTCTGAAGCCTATTCTGCACACAGAAAAGTATCAGTAGCTCTGAGATGAGAGCAACTGCAAACTCGAAATAGACTGCAGTGCCTCTTTATCTATTTAAAACAATTCCGGAGCCTAATAAAGTACTGAGGACAAGGACGCCTGCCGTTACATCCCAAAGATTTGTCTGTCATCAACGTGAAGGGACAAAAAACCGAGAGGGGAACTGGTCTCTCTCCGCTGGTGAGGCCAAAGTCACATTGCAAACAGTCTGTTGCGACATTAAGATTTGTATTCAGACTAATGTAGTCAATATAATCACGTTCTCAGCATCTTACTCCGACAACTAGGGGAAATTCAACTTGATAGTTTTTTTAAGTGGGCAAACACTATGCGATTTATTTCTATGAAATGGTCTCTAGTCTTTGTGATGACGTTTCAAAGCAACCTAATTCATTCATGTTGCCACAGCTGGCGGCATGCACCCAGGGGACACCACGTTGAATGCCGATATTATGGTTCCACGCTCATTGGGAGACTCATTCCGTGGTGGGTAATAAACATGTTTTTTTTTAAGTTGTAACATTTAAGTCTCACCCCTTGCTGCTGAAATTATTTGAGTTGACACTGTGGCCGCATCTAAAGGCGACCGCCGACTGCAGCGCCGCGCTGCACCAAACAGGAAACGGCACCAACCGCGCCGGGACACTCGCTACGAAGCAAGCCAGTGGTGACATCGCCCTGCGTCAGTCCTCGTATCATATGTATAATCTCTAACGCCTCGAATAAACCGTTATAGTTCTACCTACCCAGCGGCTCGACATGGTGCCAGCAATGGGATCCGTCGACAACACGAGTCAGCAAGCAACCGCTCCGGGTAGGCCGCACGCGCTGTGCCAAACGTCCACGCAGAAGTGCGGGAAACGTTACGCCTCGCCGCCAGGCTGGCCCAGGTACGCCTACGGACCACTCCGAGCTGTACGAGGATGACAAACTCCCAGCAGACTACGCAGGCAATGCCTGTACCCGTTTGTGGTCAAGCTACTTGAGAAGCTTGATTTCAGACGACTGGAAGACTGGAAACGCTACTTCACAAGGTGGGAACGCTATAGTGATTTCAGGCTTAAAACAACAAGACAATGAGACGCAAGTGGAGACTCTAGTGTACGCCATGGACATCCTGGCCTCACCAAAAACAAACAGTCGCCGAAAAGCAAGACTACGATGCTGTGACACGAGCGTTTGGAAAGCACTTTGTGCGAAGAATGAATGTAATCTATCAGTGGGCGAAGTTTAACAGCCGAAAATAAAAGGCACATGAAACTGTCGACGGCTTTTATACATATCTCTATAAAATGGCCAAAACGTGCGAATGTGGGGGACTGACACAAGAATTGATCAGGGATTGACTCGTTGTTGGACTCGTCGAGGTCAAGCTGAGCAAACGTTTTCAGCTGCACTAGGAACTGACATTAGAGACTGCCATCTTGACGGCGCGTAATTTCCAGGTGGCCAAGCAGCAAGACAAAAAGACCGGAAGAAGCGAGAGAGTGACCCCGGTGGTCGATCAAATCGGGAAGAATCACCACAAGGAAGCAAGAAAATCGCCCATGCAAGCGTCCCACCAACACGAGAACAAGACCGAAGCAGGACACTGCAGGTGGTGCGGCGGCTCACGCGAAAACGCATTTCCCCGCTTTAAACAAGATGTGCAACCACTGCGGGAAAAAGGGTCATTTCGCATTAGTGTTTCTGTCACAAAAGGGCAAGCGTGAAACACATACATGCCTTTCAGAGTGCAGCAAAGGTGTCGAGGAAGTTTACCTTTGTGCGGTCAAAATCCTGTCAACCACGGAACAATGCAGAGTCACCGCCAATGTCAACGGCTCGCCTCTCACGTACAAAGTCGACACCGGTACAGATGTAACTGTAATTGCACTCATCGACTACCGCAAGAAGACAATGGGGCCCCTAAAGACCTCAGCATAAACACCGACTGGCCCAGGTCAAACGCCAAATGGGGTATTTCAAAGCCAGAAATGAGAGGCATGGTACAAGCACACTTGACAATGTGTTCGTCATCAAAGGACTGCGAGAGGCATTGCAAAGCAGACCAGCAGTCGAGTCTCTTGGAATTCTACAGCGTCAACTCAAGCTTGGGGAGACATGTGCGCGATCAAGCGATATCTCCGATCTTCTGTCTCAGTATTCTAAATTAACATCTGGACACGGACTCACGAAGACTGAATACCGCATCAAAGTGAAGAACATGCAAAGCCCTACGCCGTCACATATCCAAGGCGAGTTCCTTTTCTACTTCTCACACAGGTGGACAAGGAACTGGAAAGGGTCAAAGACATATCAGCCATCCAGAAGGTGGAAAAAGCAACAGAGCAGTGCTTTCCAATGGTCGTCGTCAAGAAAATTAACTGTGAGCTGATGATTTGTTTTGACTACAATCAACGGAACCAACAGGGGGTCCGTGAATGCATGCTGATGCCAACAGTTGAGGAGTGCCTCGTCAAACTAGCCGCTGCAATAGTGTTTAGCGGTGTATGTGCCTGAGTCGGGTACTGGCAGGTGCCCCTTGTCGAAGACTCTCGTGAGTACACAACCTTCATCACACCTTGCGTACAATTGCAGTTCCTCAGACTGTCTTTAGTAATATCGGCAGCACCAGAGTTCAATCAAGAAGAGATGCTTTGAGTACTCGAGGGACTGGACGGTCTGGCATGTTTACAAGACATCATCGTTACCGGACGAATGATGAAGGAACACAACAAGAATCTACGCAAGGTGTTGAGCCAGCTGGTAGAAGCAGGAGTGTTCCTCAACGTCCACAGACACAGCTTTCGTCAAAGCAAGGTCAAGTTCCTAGGACACGTAGTATCCGTAAAAGGTGTCAGCGCTGATTCAAGCAATGTGGAAGCCATCAGTCATGTCGACCCATCATCAGACGTGTAAAAAGTGAGGTCCTTCCTGGGCTCTAAAAACCACCTAGCAAAGTTCCTTCCTGGTCTGGGAGACATGACAAAGCTGCTGAGGAGCCTGATGCACCAAGGTGCAGAGTGGCTTTAAGGTCTGGCTCAGCAACAGAGCTTCGACCGGATCAAGCAGGCACTGAGCGCAACACCAGTTCTCGTCCACTGCGACTCCCAACAGTTCCATACTGTCGCAGTCGACGCTTCATCCTAAAGGCTGGGAGCCGTTCTGCTGCAGCAGGCAGGTGACATTCTGTCACCAGTGGCGTATGCAACACGGTCAATCTCTGAAACAGAACAACGATAAGCCTAAATAAAAAAGGAGGTATTAGCCATCGCATGGGCATGTGAACACTTCCGCAAGTACCTCCTTGGATCCAGATTTCATGTAGAAACGGATCACAAGCCTCTCGTGCCGCTGTTCACGAACAAGCGACTGGACGAGCTGAATCCCTGTCTCCAACGCTTTCGGGTGCGCTTGCTTGAGTATGACTACACTATGTCACACTCCAGGAAACAAGTTGTACATTGCTGATTTACTGTCCTGAAAGCCTAAACAAAAGCCAGTGAAGGACGAAGAAAGACACCTTGAGAGCGGAGTACAAGAGTATGAGGAGCTGACACTCGAACAGCTGCCGTCATAAATCAGATGCTGGACAGAATAAGGGCAGGCATCCAAGCATATTCAACACTTGCAGGCGTGACTACCTTGTGCACCTCGTCATAGCAGACCGTACATGGATTCGCACCTGAAATAAAGCACTACGCAGGGTGGTGAGTGAACTATCCATAGTTGACGGTCTTCTTTTCAAGGGTGACAGACCCGTCATCCCGCCAAACCTGAGACTTGAGGTGCTGGAAAGACTTCATGCTGGCCATATGGGCACCAGCCGATGTTGCACAAGAGCAAGACAGTCGGCGTTTTGGCCCAGCAGTGGAACACAGGTACAAGACTTTGTTAAAAGATAATCTGACTGCTAACATCGAAAGCCACCAACTGAACCACTGCTGGTGGCACCTTTGTCTGAAAAATCATGGGACACCATTGGCATCGACCTGCAAGGGAGAGACTACATAGTACCTGTGGACCACTACTCCAGATTCTTTGAGGTGGAGCTACTAAAGCGCACTACAACAAAATACATTGTTCAGGCCTTAGAACCGATCTTCGCACGATTCGTAGTGCCATAACTGTATGCAGGGACAACGGTCCTATGTTTGCCTCAGCCGAATTCAAGCATCTAATGGAATGTTGGGGGGGGGGGGGGGGGCAAACCACATAACCTCAAGTCGGCACTACGCTCAGTTCAATGGCGTGGCAAAGCGTGCAGTTTGGACAGCAAAACAACTCCCGAAGAAGTCGAAGGACATAAACATGGCTCTCCTATTACACAGAGCCGCACCGGGAGTCGAGGGTTTTTCAGCCAGTGAGCTGCTAATGGGTCTCCGCCTCATTACGGCTGTACCTACCACATCCAAGATTCTCACACATTGGTGGGACGACAGCACATTCAGGCACAAAAACGAAGCATACAGAATGCAAGTGAAACAGACCTAAAACGTGCGCCACAGAGCCAGAAGATGTGAACGCCTGCCGCCAAAGACGGTAATGCACATTCTCAATGGTACAGCGTTCTACATTACAGTGACACAGCCAGATGCTCAACCACGGTCCTACATTATAAGCACATCAACAGGATTGACATGACGCACAAGGAACCACGTGCAGCCGGTAGCGGTCACAAGAAGTGGATATTCGTGCAGACGTAAGAACTGGTTGGACTCGTAGCTTTCTTCTTCTAAGAAAGGTGGGTGTCGTGAGGCCGCATCTAGAGGTGACCGCTGACTGCAGTGCCACAAAGCGCCAAATAAGGAAAGGCGCAAATGGTGTCAGGACACTCGCTACGACGCAAGCGAGTGGTGACGTCGTCCTGTGTCGATCCTCATATGTATAATTTCAAACGTCCTGAATAGACCGTTATCGTTCTACCTACC
The DNA here is from genome assembly GCA_013358835.2 of Ixodes persulcatus. NCBI lineage: Eukaryota > Metazoa > Arthropoda > Arachnida > Ixodida > Ixodidae > Ixodes > Ixodes persulcatus. The sequence continues at coordinate 53,451 of JABSTQ010005151.1, forward strand.
CAACGCCTACGACAGACATAAAGCAAAAGTCCAGCAGAGGCTCATTGGGCAAATTCATAAAAGGAACTTCCTGATGGGTTCACTCAATATTCATGTTTTCAGCTAAGGAAATAAATCTGAGGCACAGAAACAGATCCAATTTACAAATTCCTTTCGGATCATACAGCTTGATTATATAACATTGTACCAATCGAAGTGATGTGAAATCTTTTGATTCAAACAGACCCTCTTAAGATTTTGAACTGGGAAACTCCTCATTTCTGAACTCGATCTACCTCACTTTTGCGCCAGTATGCATTAGTGTTTTTTGTCTTTACATTATGCGTAGCGTTTTTATAATTAGCCGTTCCGCGGCGGCAGTCTGCGGCGGCTCATTACAAAATGTGAACCCACTTCGCCTACCCGCAAACGCCGCCTTGCGGTGGCCGACTTCGTCTTTCGTTGAAAAGTCGGTGTTCGCTAAATCGCCGACTGAGTGCCACCCTGATGACACTTTGTAAACAAAGCACAACCCTAAAACCTACCTTCGGCCGCTGCCCACGTTTCCGGGGTGCCATCTCGGCGCATCGTCGCAGTGGCTTTCGCAGCATTCTGCGACTGCTTGGTCTACTTTGCCGGCGGAAAACTTCGTACAAGGTCGCCGACCCCTTGGAGCAGAACTTCTTTCTAGGAGTACTGCTCTTCCGTGCCTGATCTGCAGCAAAAAAAAGCGGGTTAACAACAATTGCATTGCAAGCTACCACCCACTATAAAGGATACATTGAGTACATTTTAAAGTCAAAATTTTCATGAATAATAGAAGGACAACCTACTTTCTGAGGTTGGCGGTATCTTGATGCCGGAACAGCGCCAGCAGCCGCTCCGTCCGTTCCCGGACAGCGCGGCGCGGTTTAGAGCGTCAGTGATCGGACCCCACCTTGCGCTGTCCTCGTAAGGGTTCTTTCTGACGACTTCCCGCAGCAGCCATATGTCATCTCTTTCTGAAAATCTCAGTTTTTTGTTGGAGCCTCCTCAAGCTACTTATTGCGACCCACGTCAGCCATCATGAAAATCACTGGATTGTTCTCCGTTGGCATAGGTTTACGTGAACGACTCGGGCGCCGCGAGTGGCAAAGTTTTCACCTAACCGTTCCCCAAATCCCGACTCAACCACCCGCACATGAGCAGTGGTGTCGGAAAGTCGTCCGGGGCTTACCGTTCGTGTCGACACGACCTGCTAAAACTCCCTAATATCTCGGCTGCGCTCCTAACTTCGCCGGCACGACAACCATGGGAGGCCACTGCGAGCGAGTCGGGAGAGAAATAATTGAGGCCTATCGGATGGCGACAGCCCACAAACCATAAGCACCCCTTCAATTTTGCTCTCAAGAAAGTAGATTACCTTTCTGAGGCCTGCAATGGAAGCCGAAAGCTGACAGACTAGGCAAATCGGCAAGGTCACCGGCAGAAGCGGCCCTTCCTTTCATTCCGTTATCCTGCACCTTCAGTCGACCCCCCTTTCCTCCTGTCCCTTCCTCGTTTGGCAACCTCTTCACAAATAATTTACGAGGGGGAATACAGTACACTCCCCGCGAATACTATGGTCTCGGGGACGACAGGTTTTACGCACTTTGGATGCGTGGATGTGTCATGGCGTTGCCATATACGGCTCTGGGCGTTGTGGTTTTCCCCTTTAGGATCGGATGGCGACTGGCGCCGTCTCTTGGTGCGGGATATTTTACTATCGGCCGAACTTCTTTCAGTGTGTGCTCGCTGTTGTTGTTGTTGTTGTTGTTTATATCTTTATTTAAGACAAAACGATTTAAGACAGAGAAGTCTCAGGGAACATGGCTAAAGGCATAAACGCCTGACGGGGTCATGCCACCTTTTTTGTCAGCAGCAGTAGCAAAAACAGACAAATGAGGAATGATACAATTTTACTCCAAACGAAAGACCTATACAAAACAAAACAAATAAATCACAAAACATGACGTGAAAGTACAATTGCTAGTTATCATGCTACGCATTTTGCTTAAAATACATCTGGTTTTATTCCCCTGTTAGTAAATGTTTCTTTACAATATTTTTATATTGATAGAGTGATCCTACACACTCCAATGAAGCTAAAATATACGGGTACTGCTTTAAATGGTCTGGTATAAGAAAACTCAACCTCTGGTCTCCATAATTCGTTCGCGAACGCGATTTTATTAATGAATGACGCCTTAAATTTTACGGGCTATCTTTCTCGTGGTACTTACAATGGAACACCAATTTATCGAGCTGAAATGGCCGCCAAATTTTATGTGATAGTTTATATTTATGTAGATTTCTTGCGTTGATGATTTAATATGTCCTCAAATATTGTGTGCCACTTTTAAGAACTTGTATGTTACCAATTGCTCGCTATGATCGCTTTTCTATGGATACAATATTGTCTAGATTTGTTTGGGGTGTCATTGACCACACTAAAAGGCAGTAACTTATGCGAGATTGCACTAGGGCGAAATAAATTTGACATTTCACTTTTTCTGGAAGATAATATCTTAATCTATTTAAGACATCAATAGTTCGACAAAGACCTGTTCTCGAAGAATCAGTATGTGGCGTCCATGAGAGATTTTCATGGAAGAAAACCCCCAAGAATCGAATGGTTGAAGATGGTTGAATATAATAGTCCTGGACTTTTAATTGCATATTGGAAGGTGGTATCATTCCTTTTGGTCTAAACAGTAAGTAATTTGTTTTTTCTCCATTTAAATAAAGTTTATTACATCTAAGCCATAAGTCTAATCCCCGCAACCACTGTTTTGCCTTTCCAAAGAGGTCGTTGATCTCTGAAGCAGAAAAGAAAATATTAGTGTCATCTGCATATAGGACTATATTTGAGCTGCCATGTATGTTAAAAATGTCGTTAATATATGACAAAAATAATATAGGACCAAGAATAGACCCCTGAGCAGTGTTGTACACGTTCGTCAAAAAAAGGAACGAATGCTCGTTCCTCGTTCCTTCTGATTTTGGGAACGCGTTCCCCTTACAAGTTACATCTGTGAAAAAGGAACTCGTTCCGGTTACAGTTTAAAAAATGGAACGTATCGTTACATATACGTTACATTTGTATTTTGCTAGTTACTATAGTTAAATAAATCAAGCAGAGTTTTTGTTTATTTATCGCATTAGTAGTCAACATACGAGTTTATATGTCGTTATGGAAGGGCAACAGGAGAATAAAACAAGAGGCGGCAGGATTTCATTTGTTAATATATTAGAGTTAAGACTCTCAGCTTTTAACCATATTCACATTTGTAGTGGACGATTCAGACGAGCCGAGTGTACTTTTACTCAAAATTGTACGAGCGTTTTACAACAACCTCACACGCTTCAATTGAACTAAGTCCCTTGTTCGAACTAAACAACAGTTGATTCTCGATGTTGCTGTCCGCAAGACGAGCAAGTCTAGGAGAGGGTAGGGCTTTTGGAAGGTTAGTCTTAAAAACTACAAATACTTCTTTGTAAGGTTGGCTTTGTTGTTCTTTTTGAAGGTGGAGGACAAGGCAAGAAATAAAGTTTTTTTTTTGTATCTTTTAAGTGACCAATGTTTGGTATACAAGGGTGCGTTCGATGTCTGGCAGTCTGTGATCTTGTAACTGTAGGTTTCGTTATGGAAGTACACAAGTGGCTGTAGTCGGCCTTAGTTTTCTGGGTGTATGAGGATCCCTGGAACGAAAGAAAGTAGCTGAGTTCGAAACAACCATCTTTCTTTGTCTTTTCCTACGACTAAAAGCCTTGGTTTTTGTACCGAAGTTTCGGGCACTCAAAAAAGAATCCATGTCCACCAGCTATCCTGCACCTGAAACTATTCGCAAACGAGGACCACACAAAATAATTCATAAGATTATTAGCCAAAAACGTAACGACATCCTGCACTTCGTAAATATATTGTTTTTGTACTTTCAAAATTTTCCTGTTCAAAATAAAATAAAAATTACCCCACTGGACGAAAAAAAGGAACGCAGTTACTCTTTCCGTTCCAGTAAAAATGTAACGCGTTCCCGTTCCAGTTCCACCGATGTAAAATGGAACGGCGGCGTTCCTTCGTTCCTCCTAAAAGGAACGCGTTCCAGGAACGCCGTTCCTTGGAACGCCGTTAAGTACAACACTGCCCCTGAGGAACCCTATACTTTATGTG
>JABSTQ010005152.1:0-26711 GCA_013358835.2 Ixodes persulcatus
GCTCAGATGATAGTCCTCCGAGTGCCCGTTGAAACAAGAGTATTTGCTTAAATTGCGTTATGTGTCATCCGGCCGTTCGTGCTTCCAATTTTGTATGCAAAGCTGCCCCTTACTTTAATTTTTAAGCTTCATACGAAGCGATGCGATTTGAATGGGAAGCACTGCGATAAAAATCTTATTCAGAAGCAGCCAATCAGCCAAGTATCGTTCCTGCTGGACCAAGCAAAGTCGGAGCAGCCTGATCGGCTGCGAGACGACGAGGGACGAAGAAGACCAGTGAAATGCATTCACCTCACAAAGTTTGTGTCCTGCGTTGGGCTTGGAATTCTTCCTTTTATAACGGCAAGCCAAGTACTCCTCCACTTCGAAGTAGTGTTTTTGACAGGCGGGAAGCGGAAGTCATTTTTCGTTTTTTGACCGGCTTTTGCACTTGAAGGCACAGCAAGCAAGCATCTAGGAGCTGCGTAATACGGAACGTTAGATTGCGATTCTCTGAAAATATGTGCATCACGGCACTAAGTGGCTGAGCAGCAACCCGAAGCTTTTCAGCAAAAGCTGGGCAGCCACAATATTGTGGCCCATGGCGGCAATTCGAAACAGTGACGATGATAGTGAAAGCACACTTTTCACGTGACTGCTGCCACCCGATGACGCCGCATAAAATAAAAAAAAAGCTCGACTAGAGTGAGACTGGTGTCGGCAAAACATGAAATATTGGAGATGTATTACTCTGACACAGTACTTAGTGACATTACCGGGTGTTCAACGTAGCGGCCAGGCTATCTAAATCGACCGCAAAATTCGGGTTCTTAACCTATCGCGCTACGATTTTGTGCAGCGTTGCCCACAGATGGTGCGTTTTTGAGGTAAAATTTGCAAAGACCGAACTTACCTGAGGAAAAAGTAAAGAAATAAAAAAAAGTCTTAACTCGTATGAAAACACAGTGAAGCCACCAGTCTTCAAACAATAGGGCTCCGTTTGGCACGGGAGACAAGAGAGGGCGCAAGCGGTCCCGGCGCCAACTGCCGCCAACGAACGAGCATACGGCGCCGATAGCCGGCGTCATTAGCAGACAATCTTTTCCACTCAAAAGCGGCGCGAGATTTTTTTATATCAGCTGCCAATGCATTATTCTATCATTTTTACTAATAAAACACGGTCAATGGACACATAATTGTTTTAAAAATGGTTTGCCGGGATTTTTGACTGTTTGTTTTTTCGGGGTACCCATGTCGTCTGCTTAGCAGTTCCTCAACAGCAGAATATAAAGCGCCAAAAAACGACAGGACAAAGAGGAGAGTAAACAGGACGAGGCGCACTCGCAACTGAAGTTTATTTATGAAAAAACACGTAATATATACGCCGTTAAAAACGCCTATTCATCACATCAATCGATAAGACCCCTTGATAAAATCAAACTCTTTCCCTGAGAGGTCAAGGGAAGGTTCACTGACGCATTCGACTCCCTTTGCCCTAATCTGGAACGCCTCGTGCACTTCTCGGCATATTTTATCTTTATATTTCACCAGAACCTTCACATCATGCATAACTGGTGAGCACGGGCACCGACTACAATGAACAGCTAGATTCCCAGGCGGGCTTGCTCTCATAGCTGCCGCATGTTCCCGTGCACGGTAATTGACACATCTACCAGTCTGGCCGATGTACATGAAGCCGCAAGTCAGCGGAATTTCGTACACCACTCCGACGGCACACTCACCATATTTGGTCTGGTGTTTTGCGCTGCAATGCTCCATATCTGGCTGGGGATTATTGATTCTGCGGCACAAGCGTGCCATTTTTTCCGGGGCTGAAAATACTACGGGCACTCTAAGCCGCTGTGCAACTATCTTTAAATTGTGGGACATGGCATGAAGGTACGGAATAATTACCGGTCTTATTTTTGGCTTCTCTCTTGCCCGATTAGTTGCCCCTTTGAATTTTTTTAACAATCCTTCCGCAACCTCAGTCAGGCATCTTTGTGGGAAACCTGCCTTCTGCAGGCGCGAAATCTGCAAATTAAAGCTGTCTTGAACAGTATGTTCGCAAGATCGTTTTAGGGCCGCCTCCAAGGATTGTTAAAAAAATTCAAAGGGGCAACTAATCGGGGAAGAGTGAAGCCAAAAATAAGACCGGTAATTATTCCGCACCTTCATGCCATGTCCCATAATTTAAAGAAAGTTTCACAGCGGTTTAGAGTGCCCGTTGTATTTTCAGCCAAGGGAAAAATGGCACGCTTGTGCCGCAGAATCAATAATCTTCAGCCAGATATGAAGCATTGCAGCACAAAACACCGGACCAAATATGCTGAGTGTGCCGTCGGAGTGGTGTACGAAATTCCGTTGACTTGCGGCTCCGTGTACATCGGCCAGACTGTAGATGTGTCAATGATCGTTCACGGGAGCATGCGGCAGCTATGAGAGCAAGCCCGTCTGGGAATCTAGCTGTTCCTTTTAGTCCGTGCCCGTGCTCACCAGTTCTGCATGATGTGAAGGTTCTGGCGAAATATAAAGATAAAATATGCCGAGAAGTGCACGAGGCGTTCGAGATTAGGGCAAAGAGAGAAAGAATGCGTCAGTGAACCTTCCCTTGCCCTCTCAGGGAAAGTTTGATTTTATCAAGGGGTCTTATCGATTGATGTGATGAATAGGCGTTTTTAAAGGCCTATATATTATCTGTTTTTTTCATAAATAAACATTAGTTGCGAGTGCGCCTCGTCCTCTTTACTCTCCTCTTTGACCTGTCGTTTTTTTGGCGCTTTATATTCTGATCATGAACCAACTGGCCCAAATTTCCACTTTTCCTCAACAGCAGTTGATTTCCCCGCTCAATTTAGTGGGGAATGGAATTGCTGTTGAGATAACGTGGCACCCATTTTTTTGTTTAATTTTACGGGGAAACTGTGGAAGGAGGGGAGGGTATGGAGGAGGAGGAGAAGACCCAAGCAGCACAGATTTGTCCAATCATTGGCGAATGGCTGGGAATGGTCCTATGACCAGTGGCCAGACAGTGACCAGCCATTGGCTGATGACTGGCCTTTCTCTGGCCATTGGCCAATGGCCACTGGCCAACAGCCATCGGCCAAGCATTGGCCGATGAACGGCCACTCTTTGGCCATTGGCCATAAGACCATCGCCAGCCATTGGCCAAAGCTTGGCCAATTTCCGTGGTACTTGGGGTGGGTACGGAGGAGAAGGATGGGAGGGTACGCAGGAGGAGGAGGGGAGGGTGCGGAGGAGGAGGAGAAAAGGAGGGGAGGACGAGGAGCAGCGAAAAAGAAGGGGCATACCCTCCCGTCCGTACCCTCCCCTCCTCCTTCTCAAGTGCTGCGCTCTAGTTTGGTGTTATAGAGATTTGTAAACGTCTTAGTTTTTTATAAGAACATTCCAAGCATTTCAAACTCGGAACACACATTCCACTGCTCCACAGACCACAAAGGTGCCATTATAGTTAGAGAACAATCTTGTTCAATCTTTACAGAAATACTTGAAAAATATGTAATAGTTTTAAGTTGTACATATTCAAAGAAAACAGTAGCAATATTAAATGTCTACATAACTCCTCCAACTTTATTTAATACATTACTAACACGTATTGAGTTAATCATAAAAATAGATAGAAGCGACATGACCTTAGCCGTAGATTTTAATGCAAGACACTCAAATTGGGGAGTCAAAATAGATGTTGATCGTGGGGAAAAATTAAATAATTTTGCAATAACACATGATCTTATTATATTAAACGACAAACGATTCTATTCCTACATTTTCTACTTTAAATGAAGAAAGTTGCAGAGACCTTTTAATCATAACACCTTCTTTTATAACGTTATACACTGGAAAGAATTAGAAAACGATAGTTTAAATGATCATAATTTAGTTGCCCTTCGATTCTTCAATAAAAAACAAAATTAGGCACAGAAAAAAAAAACCCTAAAGAGCTACTCAAAAAATGAAAGACGTTTAAAAATTTCTGTAATCCGAAATTAGAGCGCAGCTCTTGAGGAGGAGGAGGGCATTCCCCTCCTGCTGCTCCGTAACATCTCCTTCTCCCCTCCTCTTCCTCCTCTTTGCCTCCTCCTCCCCCTCCTCGTTCCTCGTCTTATTCTCCTCCCCTCCTCCTCCCTCTTCCTCCTCGTGAAATGAAGGACTCGTGAAGGTTTCGTCAAGGTCGTGACCTTCACGAGTGACCTTCGTACCGTCACCAGTGACTTCCCTTGTTACGTCACTCCTAGCACTGGTGACCATCGTGACGTCACTTGTGACCCTCGTGACGTCAGTCATGATCCTCGTGACGTGAGACGTTATGTCACGTGTGACGTCATTATGGGAAACGTCCCATGTTGCAATGGGCAGGTCACGAGTGAGACCCGCGCGTTGCATTATGGGACGTTTCCCATAATGCAACGCGCCATTGCGCCGACGCTGGCGGCGACGGCGACAGCGATGCCGCTCAAGCCGGAAACGGGCGCCTAGGAGCTGCGCTCTAAAGTAGAATTACTTATAGAAGAAAATAATTAGTTTAATTCCTGGGTATGTAAAACTAATCTCCAGAATGGATAGGTCACATATTGAATACACTATACAAATATTCTAAAATGGGATAAAAATTGTGAACAAAATGTTTGTTGCGGAAACCGCAACAAAAATGTTTGCGGAAACCGCAAACAAAATGTTTGTTGCGGAAACCGCACGGTCGTTTGGTGGTCAGTAGATCTACAAATAATGAGATCTAAACCTAATGCACTAAGAAGAAGGTACCAAAGATCATATAACACAAATTACCTCACTGCAAAAACGAATTTATTATGACTACCGAACTACATGCAAAGAAGCCATCCTTCATGCTAAAATTTCAGCTTGGCAAGAATCATGTTCCGCTCCCTAAAACGTTTCAATTCGGAATTTCATCCAAGTTTGCATTTAATAAGCTAAAATTAACAATAATATTTCCGGCAATATTGAAAGGAGATAATAATGTAACTTCTTAATGTAATGAATACGTTCAATATATTTTAGACACGGTGTTCCCAACAGGCGTTTTAGCTTTGAAACCAATCACAAAAGGAAAAACTTCGGTGCCCCGGGTGCACCGCCCACCACGGAGCCTAACACGGGGATAGGCAATGCGTCATAACAAAAATGGCTTTGCTGACGACATTATGCTCTCAATGCTGCCCAGGCACTATAGCCCAGTGTGGTTCTGGAAAAGGTATCTTTCGCCACCAAAGGTTAGCCCTTGCAGCCTAAGAGGGTGAAAAGGGAAGGAAGAGTCTGTAGAAGAAAGAAAAAAGAGGTGAAAGAAAAAAATGAAAGGAAGAAGAGGGTAGAAGAAGCGACTGACTGAAGCATCCTGGTCGGGCCTAGCCAGTACTCTACAAAAAGCGGGGGCCCAAGTGCTGTGTTACCTCATCCGGGGGGACCCGAAGGGTCCAAACTTCAAACCTACCCTGGGCTCGGCTTAACCACCATGATGCCCTTTTCCCCGGACACGGTTAAGCCACGCACAGCCAGACGTGGGTGGGCGAACCCACATGGCTCGGGTCCGTTGTGACCCCACTCACCAAACACCTGCTTTCATTCGTGCTGCGTGCGGGGAAATAGATACTTATTGTAGTAAAACCGTTAAAGTATTTACATAGGCCACAATAGCATATGTGACACTATCAACTGGCTTAGAAACAAGGATAGGGTTGGTATCGGCAAATTTGAGCAGAAAATATGCTAGATGCTTTACTGCTACCTTTCCCTGGCAAGGTTCGCGGCGACAAACATTTTGCTTCTTCTTTCCTTCTTTCTTAGGGCAGCTGTACACACCAGCTGCCCTAAGAAATTTAACGTCTTAACTTGAGCCTAATGTATTCCGGAGGGTGGAATGCTTGTTTGTACTTGCGTCCAATACAATGTGCGGCTATTATTCTTCGTCTTTCTCTTTTTAGGAGCGAAGACGTCCGCGAAATGTAAATGTCTCACCCGGTGCAGAAATTTGGAAAGTGCCGATTCCAGTCAGAAAGATTATTCGTTCTTCCAGAACGAATCATAACAACAACAACAAGTTCCGATATAAAAAAAAACTGGAAAACTAGGCTGACTCCAAATAACAAGTAGAATCTATAAAAAAAAGAATAGAGCAAGAACATAAAAAAAAACAAGGATGGATTGCATGAATGTCGGGCAGGTGATGAACTGGCAGCACTGAAAAGGGTGTATTCAAAAGGCCCTGGGGAATACGAAGAACGATGCGGGGTAGGAATAGAGCCCTCGAAAGAGAAACACGAACGAAGATGGCGCTCCAGATGCAAGGCGCCTCCTTCGGGCGGCAGGATGCTTTTTAGCAATCTCATCCCCTCTAAGGGAAAGCCGTTTTAGAAGCAGAAGAGGCTCGTGTTTCTTCGAGGGCAGATGCCAGCTCGTGTAGGCAAGTGACACTACGTAAAATACTACTTCAAAATTAGATGTACATACATTTATGTTTGAATTATCCGGTCTACGCAGTTAAAAATATTCAAATTTTTTAACTTTACGAATGGGCTATTCATGATGAGATTTCCCGGTTGTTTCACGTCATTCATAAAAACAGCGGTTGAAAAAACATGCATATATTGGTAGAAAGATGACTACGTCTGTGTATGCCACCGTTAAGTCTTGAGAGAGTTAATTTATACACGCATATTGTTTGATTACAATGACAGGCATATGACTGAGATTGGTTGACCTTTGACTGGTTCGCACACAAGGGATTTAAAGTGTGAGTTTTAAGATGTTGAAAACATAATTGATTAAATTTGTAAGCCTACCAAAGGTATGTACGCTAACCTGGAGACCCTTGATCTTCTTCCAGGTGTGATAGCTGCATAAGCAGAAAATACAGTGTCGGAACCCAAGGCAGCTGCCAAATAGTTTAATACGCCTCGCAAGTGGGCTCATTTTCGTCTTCTGCGCATGAGAAAGGTGGTAGCGGTGACTTCAGAACGCCGAGCCCTGATTGGCTGATCGCGACCCCCCCTATTTGAGCGTCGTCTGCTCCTTTGCAACGTCGTCGGCTCGCAACGTCGTCTGCGTCTTTCTTACCTTTCCTGCGACTTTCGGAAGTGCAGGTCTTTACGAGCGAGCTCGACTTCGCCTTTCAGAGAGGGCAGACGAATGAACTCGAGCGGTACGCTGTTTTTGTCTAACAACTAGCAGACGCGCATCAAGGAGAGAAGTCAAAAAACTCACTGGCGAGGTGTCCCGAGGCGCCGAGGTTTGTTCGCTAAGAACGAGAGTGAGCGTGTTAGTGTCCGCAAGGTCCCTCCCAAATACTTTTTCCCTCCTTTCGTGTGCGGCGAGTCTCCTCACTCTGTAACGGCGTCGGCGGGTTGGCGCAGTTAACGTCGTCTGCTTTACGTCTGCTAGTCAAAGCGATGGCTGCTTTACCTTTCCTGCGTCTGTCGGAGATTCACCGCTTTTTTACCGGCGAGAGTCACCGCTGCCTCGGAAAACAAGGAGATGACAAGAGGAAGAGATTGAAGGGTTCACAAGGGTCGCGCGGGCATATTCCATTCAGCACGCCAGCCGGTCGTGGGCCGACGGTCTTGGCCAAGGACCGTCGGTCACCGCTGTGCCTGCTAGGCCTATCAGCCGAGCTCGCTTACTCGGGGTCGGTGGAATCGTGGTCGTTGGAGCATTTCCCGGGTGTTTGTGGATCCAGCTTTCTTGTTCGTCGTGGTTTATTTCAAGTACTTTTTGCTTTTTTTCTTGCTGCTTGTAGTCGGGACGCGTGAGAAGAGCACGTACAAAAATAAACGTCCGTTGGTCGTCGCGACCAAGTAACTGAGCGACGCTGTCGGCCATGCTGAGTTGATCGTCATAGGATTCCGTCGTAACCTGAGCAAAACTTACGATAATTTCGTTTCGTTAATACGAATTTGTTCTCACGTTTTGTCTTACGCACTCTTTCGGCATAACATGGTTTTGCGAATCTGGCCTCTGCACTTCCGAAAGTCGCAGGAACGGTGAGACAGACGCAGACGACGTTGCGAGCAGACGACGTTGCAAAGGAGCAGACGACGCTCAGATAGGGGGGTCGCGATCAGCCAATCAGGGTCCGGCGTTCTGACGTCACCGCTACCCCCTGCGCAAGAAGCTGACGAACTTGCCCTCCGCATAACGTTCGGCTGAACTTGAAAGATCTAGAATGACTTAAACAGCGCCTGGGTGAATTCATTGCTTTATCACTTCCACTGTACTTTGTGTTACTTTAGAAGAACATACACATTTTTGAGTAGCCTCAAACTTGAATGGTGTGCTAGTAGTGCACAAACAAAAAAAGAAGTTTTCACTTTATGTTGCAACCCAAGAGAACAGCAAAGCTTTTTGTCTTAGACAAGGTAAAAAAAAAAAAAAACAAGAAGACAGAATGCGTTCACTGTTTGAGGTTGCCTGAAGCGCGCATATGTTTTTTCTTTTTTTTTATGACCAGTCATAAAAAAAAAATTCAAGATCGCATATGTGGAACACGCACATCACAGAAGCCCAAGCAGCGAGACCCCGTACGAAGCAAGCAAGTTGGTTGGAGAGACATCTGTCACTGCCAATTTGAATTTTTTGAGTTTGGAATTCGCCGCCATTGTTTTGCAGTAACTGGTTGAAACGGTTTATCCGAAGGCTACTGACAAATTGATCAAAATAATTCACGTAAACACCATTCATATAGCTGAATAAATGAGTCAGTCACCAACTATATCCTCTATCAAAATCCAAATGCACTGCGCACAGTCAAGCAGATACAAAATAGCTCTACGCGAGTGGGCGTTTTTTGTTTCTTCTGAGGAGCGCTTGACTAGTGGCTTACGTTTGACCTAAAGCTGACGTCAGGACTCGTTCATGTGGAGCAGATTGGGGGAGGCCATTAGCGCGAAATGCCGTTATCACCTGCACCTGTGTCACCACGATCTGTATGCAACGAGGAGAGGATTCTCAGAACGGCAGATGATAACGAAAGTTCGCGTTAATGAGGTCCCTCCTATCTGCTCCAAATAAACGAGTCCTGACGTCAGCTCTAGATCAAAGGCAAGCCAATAGTCAAGCTCTCCTTAGGAAAAAACTATAAATCCGCTCGCGTGGAGCTATTTAGTTTCTGTATGACTGTTCATGGCTTGGAAGACGAATGACCAAGTTATATTACTACTTCTACTAGTGCTACCTCAACTACCACTATGACTACTGTTTTACTTGATAAAACACAAGCATGAACATAAAGCAATTAAACATGGTGAAGATGCACCGTGGTCATGACACTTGATTTGACCAAAAATTAATTTTTCATAATAATGCCGCGTACATGATCTTAATGTCGTCACCCATGTTATGAATTAATACACTAAACGCTTTCAGACAATGATGCATGACAACAGTCTTAGTCGTGGTTTTAAATCTGCTAACACAACAGAGGAAAACAATAATCAAAACTAGCGCGGGGACTTTTGTCGATAATTGATCGAAGATATGCTTCAATCACAAGCTAACAGGACCATTAAATTTAACAAACTACGCCCTCAAAAAAATCGTAATAAAAAGTGAAAAAAAAAAGAAGCCTCATACATAATCAACAAAAACGAGAGCGGAGAGCAGTGCTTTGTCTTTCACTCCCCTGACTTCCGAACCTGAAACCCCACACGTGAGCTCTGAGCCCCTCCCGACTCGAAACCCGAAACCAAATCCCCGATGCGCGCAGCCCGGTGGCACTGGGACTTTGCGGCTCTATATTTCACGAGGGACAAAATTACACGAGGTGGGAATTTAGCGGGGAAATTTTCCCGAAAAATTTAGCGGGGAAAGTTTCCACTAAATTTAGCGGAAAAATTTCCCCGCTAAATTTATCGGAACAATTTCCCCGCTAAATTTAGCGGAAAGTTTTCCCCGCTAAATTTAGCGGAAAATTTCCCCGCTATATTTAGCGGGAAATTTTCCCCGCTAAATTTAGCGGAAAATATTCTCCCCTAATTTTAGAGGGGAAACTTTTCCGCTAAATGGGAGGCGAGCAGGAGAGGAGGAGGGCCATAGCCTCCTCTCCATACCTTCTCTCGTCCTCCTCAAGAGCTGCGCTTTAATTCGGCGTTACAGGGGATCGTACACGCCTTTCAATTTTAATAATAATATTAATAATAATAATAATAATAATAATAATAATAATAATAATAATAATAATAAGAAGAATAATTAATAATTAATAATAATAATAATAATAATAATAATAATACTAATAATAATAATAATAATAATAATAATAATAATGACACTGAGGATTTTTTCAAAACATTTGTATTTTACATTTTTCGGCCCGCGAAAGTACGAGAGTGCTTCCAAGATGCGGCCTTCACCTATATTTTAGAGCTCAGCCCTTAGGCGCACGTTCCCGGGTGGAGCGGCGTTGGCGTTACCGCACCTAGCAGTATGGGACGTTTCCCATAATGACGTCACACGTGACGTCACGTGCAACGTCACGTGATGTCACACGTCAAGTTTTACGTTACGTGTCACGTGACGCCACACGTGACGTCGCACGTTAATTTAGCGAGAAAGGTTTTCCGCTAAATTTAGCAGGAAATATTCTGCTAATCTTAGTGGGAAATTTAGCGGAGAGTTTCCGCTAAATGGGAGGGGAAGAGGAGAGGAGGATAGGAGGGTACGGAGGAAGAGAAGAGGCATAACCTTCCTTTCTCCTCCTCAAGAGCTGCGCTCCAATTCGGCATAACAAAAAATTGTAAACGGCTTTCATTTTTTTAAACAAGATTGCTAGCATGAAACTAATAACACAATCAATGGTAAAAATAAAGATATCCGAGAAATTAAAATCGACATATATGTATAACTATAAGCTCAAATAAAGACACCATTGTTTTAGGTCATATCTTACTCTCTTCAATGAATCTAAGTCGTGGAGTGAAGCTTTCTGTAATTTATTAAAGTATTGTTCAACATAGTAAGATATATTAATTTCACCATAATTTGTGCATGCTTTTGGAAGGATAAAAATTTAAGTACGCCTCAGAGTTCGCCGTTTTGTTAGAACTAAATTAGTCTCTATTATGGGAATATTTTATTAAAATGACGTACAGTTGAATTCTTCGCTAGTTAACATCCCAAAAATACTTCGTTTTTCAAATTTTTTAACATACTGATACATCGCTCCATAGGCAATATTGCCGCGTGCAAATAGGTGAGTGAGGAGGATGCTCGACTCCCACGCCGCTGGCTGGGGTTCGATTTCCGCCAGGGCTCGTCCTTTTTATCTTTTTTTTGCTTGCATGACTGGAATGTTCCGGATACTCGAGAACCTTGTTGCTTTTTCCAAGTCGGAAACTTCTAGATACCCACGCGCTTACAAAAGGAGCTTCATATGGCTATTTGAGGCAGTCATCGTTCCGTCGCCGATAAAGTGCGTACGGTCTTTGTTACTTTATGTTTTGCGACACAAGTTCACCGCATTAAAGGTTGGTTTTAACTTTTATTAATCGAGCGTATGTTTTGTTCTTGACATTTCGGTGGAGGTGCGTGGTAACACATTCTATACCCACGGTGCGTGGTAACACATTCTATACCCACGGTGCGCACCAACTGTGACATCAACGACGACCTCAACTATGGCCTCGAAAACGACCCGGACTATGAACTCAACAAAGCCCATGGCCCGACCTGGAAGATAACATGGTGACGACTTCAAGGACGACGACGACGATGAAACGAACAACAACTGCATGACAAACCCCGGTTACGACGTCAACAACCTAACCGACTACGGCCTCGACGACAAACTGCGACTTCGACCTTGGCGACAAGACTGACGACGACAGTGACGATGGCACAGGTGACAACTCGAACGACGACATCGACGACGATCCTAACTACAACTTCAACGGCGATCCAAGGACGACCGGAACGATAGCCTCAACGACGATTCCGGCTACAACTTTGACGACGACCTTGATGACGAACCCGATGACGATACCGACAACGAGTATGATGTCGACCACAAAGACGAACAGGACGACGATGCGCGGTTCGTCATTCAAGGAGCGGAGGAAGTCCGCCAGCTCGGCCACATTTTGATTCAAGCCGCACAACTTGCTTACAATGAACGGTACAGTCTTTGTCGCCACGACGCCAAACTCCAGCCCGGCTACCATGGTGTGAAAAGCAATTTATCGTCGCTGCGAGGAGCTATTAAAGTGGTGCTTCAGCCTCAAGGTTTTTTGCTACCTGAGGAACCTAAACTGCAAGCCGTTGCCCGAAGGAACATAAACATTAGCGGCGTTTACAAGAATGCCACCCAGTCGCATCGCATTCAATGCGGTCATGTAAACGGCATAATGCGCAAAGAAAGCGCATCGCATTCAAGTCGCTAGACAGAGGTGGATCGAGATGGCGAGTGCGCATTCATTCAGCCCATGTAAACGGATGTCGCATCGCATTTTGGAACGGGGAGGATTATGGGAATCCGCTCGCTGCGGGAGCGAGTGAACAGCTGAGAACATGGCGGCGGCCAACCTCGTCGGCGGCGCGGAGAGTGGTCCCGTATGGTCGCCCGCAATATTTTCCCGAGAACAAGCGCGAGCTTTTATTGCCATCATAAGTAAGCGGAATATAGCGGAGCTGCTCGGTGAGGGCGGCCCCCGTTCAAGCCTTGCGAAGTACGACTTGCGCGTTCGAAGGGGTCCCAAAGGCTTCGGCGCAAGCACGAACGACACCGAGAGCTCCGAGCACTGTAGAGTACTGCATGGTAGCGCAGAACGAGCAGCTCCTACCTCGGTGCCGTTCCTGGCTGCGCAGGAGCCTTTCGGACTCGGGGTCCGGTTTGTCCGGTCGCGATCGGCGAGGTCTGGCGCGGCGAAGCGCGGAGGCTTCCTCAAAGCGTGCGCGCACACGTCGCCTCTGGTCCAGAGTGACCCGGCGGCCCGGCCTGGAGCCCTAAACGCTTGGGTGTTGATGTTTCTTCCGTTTCCTAACTTTTTTCACAGCACCGAAAACAGCGGGCACGATCTTTACGTTCACTGAACGCGTCGAAAGTCGTCCACGTGCGATGCAGCGGAAAACGTGGTGCGGCTGGTGCCGGAACTGCATAACTTCGAGCTTTGACACGGCGTGGCGCCACCTTCGTGTAGGGCTTAGTGCGCATTCATGTTAACGTTGCCGCGTCGGCTTCGTTCGAAGAACGAGTGGAGTCGATGCGCTGAAGTCGCTTTCATGTAGACGAGGCTACTGTCATGCCGCCCTTTGCGGCCCGAAGGTGATTCACGACGTCCCGTCCGACCTGAATTATGCTCGATAGCACTATGATATGTTTTAGGTGGCTCTTTAGTTTACCCTTGTTCTGAGTTGTCAATTCTGTTTTGTGTTGCATGGGTACTTTGCGTTTCTTTTTTAAGAGGGGAGTAGTGCCGCGTTAGAATAGCTGAGTATTTTGCCCGGTAATAAAAAAAAAGTGAGAATAGCTGAGTCAGTAGCGTGCTGGACTCCCACGCCGCTGGCTGGTGTTGGATCGCCACCAGCGCGGTGTCCCTTTTATCTTTTTTTTTTTTTTTTTTTTTTTGTTCGCATCATTGGAATAATTCAGAGGACCCAAAAATCCTGTTTGTTGAAGCTCGGAAACTTTTAGAAACCTACGCGCTTACACGGCGACAGAAGGAGGACTGCTCGAGTCAATCGTCCCTACGTCGCCGTCAAATTATGTACGATCCTTGTTACTTGATGTTTCTCGGCACCAATTTGCAGCATTAAACGTTCGTTTCAGGTTTAATTATTCAAGTGTATTTTGTTATTCGTGACAATATTACTTGCAATTTTGGGAGTACTTTGTGTTTTGTTTTACTGTTTTATATTTTGACCACCATCTATTTCACGTTATGCCACATGGAAAGGCGGATTCGACCAGCGTATTATACTATTTTTCTTAAAAACAAAAACACTTGTTATACTACGGATCCTGTACCAGTACCCAGAAACAACGTGCATTCTGTTGGCGAGAAATTCAACGAAGTGAGAAAATAGCGAGTGGTCAAACATGTGATCTTCAACAGGTGGGAGAAACGTCCGTTTTTGCATAGGCCGCTTAATGATAAAGAACCCGAAGAAAAAGAATTCACCAAGCTTGCCGTTTGTGCTCTTTGTCATTTCAAAAATGCATTCAAAACATAACATTATTTGATCAAAATTTAAAGAATAAGCTCTACCCAGACTTGTACCGTACGCATTACAAGTAATCAAATTACTTGTAATCGATTACTTTTTGGAGTAATTTTGTAATAAGTCGATTACTCTTATTAGGCAGTAATCACAAGAGTAATCTGATTACTGTTTGAAGTAATGGAAATTACTTCTAACCGCTACTATTTTTCCACAGGACACCCCCTCCCCCCCCCCTCCCCCGCACACACTTTTTTCTGAAATGACAAAAATAAATTTGCTTTTTTCGAACGGAAAAAAAATAGAGTTTCGCGGAGCTGTAGGAAACGAGGTCAACCCGTTTGTATGTACAGTTTCTGTGGAATGTCCGTTCTTTTTTTTTTTTTGAGGTGGGACTGGTAGTCGGGAGCCCCAGAAAAGCCCCAGTGCGTGACAAAGGTTATTCAGGGCGAAGTTTTAGGGAGCAGAATGTAACTTTGTAAGTCCTTCGTTCAAACTAGCCACCTCACGCACACACACACAGAAATAAACAAAAACAATCCTGCTTACGGTACCTTCTCGCCGCTTGTAGGAGAACCAGAACTGAAGAATGTCTAAAGCGGATCCAATATATAAAAAAAAACCAGTTCAAATACACGTCAAGATCCCGTATTTCCCCTACGTGGTCTTTGTGACAAGCAAGGTTTCGAGTTGAGAAGTGGTCTGGGCAATCTCTTTCACTGACGGATACTTTACATGATCCGTTTCAAATCCTGGAGCTGCTGCTCTTTTGTATAACATGCGAGTTCATCTACATGTGAATATTATCTGGAGAAGCGCGTGTGTGTGCGAAAGGAAGTAAGGGCCTCTTGGTTTCCAGTACAAGAAAATATATAGAGCAAAAAAAAAAACCTTTTATTTGGTACCAGAGATTCCAAGAAGCACTCTAAATTTCTATTAATCAGGGACCAGTGGAGATTTTTCGGGTGAAATAGCGATTGCGACACTGCTAGAAATTTTGCAGCCACAAAACCGATGATGCCATGATGCAGTGCACAGAGATGGCTGATGCTGTAGAGGAAACCCGTTTTTTCTTCTTCAATACTTGTGAAAATGGGAAATATAGGTTGGAAGTAGTTCATTGTGATAAGCGCTAAAGATGTAAGTCTTCACACAATAAAGTAATCGGAAAAATAACAGTTACCTCTTAAAGTAATGTCCAATTACTTTTGCTGTTGAGTAATCAAGTAATCTAATCGAATACTTTTTAGCCAAGAGTGATAGTAATTGTAATCGATTACTTTTTTTTAGTAATGTGTACAAGACTGGCTCTACCTAAGACCCCTGCCTAAATTGAGATAAATAATGCCCGTATATAATATGTACTCATGTATCCTTTTATGAAAGAGTGACCAACAAGAGGTGAAAAAAAACAAAAAAATACAAGAGGAGACAAAGAGAAAAAAAAACGACCGCTCTAATTAAATTTCTGGGTCCATAAACACCCTAAAAAAAAGAGGTATATTCTTACACCCTTTGTCACATAAGATACACCCCAAACCTTCAGTTCTACATGCAGCGCGTTGACGTTACAAAAAAAGTAATCCGGGTTTTCTCGGCCCTACTTATAATCTTAAGGTTTTTTTTTCAGTCTGATAGTACTTTACCTGTTTAACATGTTATATGGCACCATTATTAAGCCCTTCGCAAAAGTCGTGGCTGTCAGTTCGACGTCAGTGCGCTGTACATCCACATGAAGTTTTGGGGTGTATTAAATGTGACAAAGGGTAAAAAGCTGCACCCTTTTTACACCCTTTTTTTTAGAGCGAGGCACTGACAGCTAGCTAAAGAAATGCAGGTCGTGGCGAGTCGCGCGCATCTCATTATAACTCCGCAGTCAATCAGGTTGCGGCATTCGCCGCTAAGAAAGCCAAATACTAAATAAAAAAGCACGGAGGCTTGAATATAAACCACGCCCTGGATATTTTAAAAGAAGACGTGACACCCCCAATACGTTTTGTTTTATTAGTTTTTGTTAGGAGAATCATAATGGTGTCAGGACACAACCCATTCAATATTTTGCTGCACAGTCATGCATCTTTAATCAAGTAAAAAAAAAAAAAAAACTTAACTGCTCCGAAACAGAAACCGAAGCACGAGCACAGAGATTCATGGCTGACCAAGCGTACTGAGAAGGGGGGGGGGGGTGAAATGTGAAAACAAAAGGAGTGACGGGAAGTCACGGGCCTATCGCATCGTACAGTTTTTTGTTTTTCACTACTGCGCTTCTCTGGCGTGTGAAGCAAACGACGACGCCGACAACTTGCGTACACCGTTTGCCGTGCGATTGTTTCGCAGTTCTCTGCTTGGAGGTCGATTGGCTGCTACAGCAAAAGACAGTTCCGATGTCGCGGATTCACGTCGTTCGCAACGTTGTTCCATCGTGTGCTGCCATCGCGTAGTCCAGCCCGCGGTACGTCACCATGTTGAGAATGGCGTAGTACGTGGACTTCCTCTGATCTGTGAAACATTGTTTTTGTCAATCAATGCACTTGCAGCTTTCGGGAAGCCACAAAAAATTGTGGTTCGTATTTTCTGCGGTGCTCTGACGTGACATGCTGACCAGACTGCACGAGGGCCACCAGGGGATTGGCCGTTGCAAGGCACGGGCGCGCGAGTCCGTGTGTTGGCCGACACTGAACTCTGAACTGGAACAGCTGGTGGCCGGCTGTGAGACCTACGCTCAGAGACGGGTACAGCGCCACGAGCCGCTCATGGGCTCCCAGACTCCGAGCAGGCCCTGGTTTCGGGTGGGGGCTGATTTGTTTGAACAAGGTGGACGTCACTACCTCCTCACGGGAGATTACTATTCGCGCTACCCGGAGGTAATTACCCTGTCGTCGACGTCTTCCTTGGCTGTTATTGCAGCAATGAAGAGCATTTTTGCACGCTCTGGCATTCCCACCGACGTCGTCTCCGACAATGGGCCACAGTTCTCCTCAAGGGACTTCACCTCCTTCGCTGCTTGTTACGGCTTCCATCACGTAACCAGCAGCCCCCGGTACCCGCAGGCAAACGGAGAGGGTGAACGCATGGTGCGGACAGTGAAGGACCCGCTGGCCAAGACGAAGGATCCTTACCTGGCCCTGCTCGTCTATCGCGACACCCCGGGAGTAAGTGGATGGAGCCCAGCGCAACTTTTGATGGCGAGAAGACTGCAGACCACCGTGCCGAAGCTTGAGGAGGCTTTGATCCCTCGATCGCCTCCAAGGACACTCTTCCACCAGCGAGACTCGTCTGCTCGACGCCGACAGGCGCAGGACTACAACAGGCACCACGCCGCACGTTCACTACGTCCGCTGTCTCCAGGCGAAGATGTTTGGCTCGCAGATGTACCTGTAGCTGCGCGTGTCCTGGGGCCCGCAAGACGACCTCGCTCGTACATTGTACAGACTCCCACAGGCATACTTGAGCGGAACCGTCGTCATCTGGTTCCATTTACACCATCTAAGCCTGCAGTGGAGTCTGCTAGGCCGCCAGTCTCCGACACTCCAGCTGAATCGACCCTGCCTCCAGTGCCTCGTCATGCTACTTCGCCGCCTCCGCAACCCCTGCAATACTTCACTGGGTCTCCGCAGTCTCTGGCGGAATCCCCGGTGCTGGGCACAGCATCAGAATGCCACGGGGTGCCCTCGCCGCAGACACCAGTGGGCCTCAGCAACAGGGCAGAGTGTCTCGCTTCGGGCGACGCATCAAGAGGCCCGAGAGACTTAATTTATGAAGACAACAAGTTTGTGTCTTTTCCCTGAAGGGGAGATGTAGAGGTCGTAAGTGGCGCCCCCTCACTCTTTTGCTCCTCCGTTGCTAGCCTATATTATCGGCGGCCTGAATAAAGTCACTTCACTTGCCGACTGGAACCCGATGCGTCTGCGTCTCACTCGACTCCGCGACAGAAAGTGCTATCGTTCGTAATACGGCTTCAGCCGGACGACGTGCACCACCTCGGGTCGCGGCTGACGTCTGGTTGATGGTCGTGTTCCGTCGGGAAGAACTTCGTAGTTCAGATCTCCGAGGCGTCGGATGACTTTGTAAGGCCCAAAGTAGCGCTTCAGCAGTTTCTCGCTGAGACCGCAACGACGAATCGGCGTCCACACCCATACTCTGTCTCCGGGCTGGAAGTGGACGGCGCGGCGACGAAGATTGTACCGGCGAGCGTCGACACGCTGTTGATTGTAGATTCGAAGGCGGGCTAATTGGCGTGCTTCTTCTGGTCTCTGGCTGACCACATGGGCATCGTCGCATCCGTCATCCACAGGCTCATGGGGCAGCATCGCGTCCAGCATGGTCGTCACTTTTCTTCTATGCACCAGCTCGAATGGTGTAAACCCGGTTGTTTCTTGAGCTGCGGTGTTGTAGGCGAACGTGATGTATGGTAATTCCTCGTCCCACGTCTTGTGCTCTACGTCGACGTACATGGTGATCATGTCAGCGATCGTCTTGTTGAGCCGCTCCGTTAGCCCGTTGGTCTGCGTATGGTACGCGGTGGTCCGACGATGGCTGGTGTGGCTGAGCCGAAGGATCTCTTGCGTGAGCTGGGCCAACGATGACCCTCGGTCGGTTTTCAAGACTTCGGAGGCACCATGTCGAAGGAGAATTGACTCGACGAAAAACGTGGCGGCTTCCACCGCTGGTCCCGACGGAAGGGCTTTCGTCTCCGCGTACCGGGTTAGTTAATCCGTGGCAACGATTATCCAGCGGTTCCCCGACGTCGATGGCCGGAAGGGCCCAAGCAAATCCATTCCAATTTGTTGGAAAGGCGTAGTAGGGGTCGATATCGGTTGCAGGAATCCCGCAGGTCTCGTCGAAGGTTTCTTACGTGTCGTTTCTTACCACATGTCGGACAGCGGGCATTGTAGGTGTGCAGACGTCGATCCGATGACCAATCTGCTGACAGCGGTGGCAATATTGGGCCTTGGGGCGATGGGGGCGGCAGCGGAAGATGCCACCGGCATAGCAGATTTCATGCGGATGTGTGTGCCGCGAAAGGTGATGAGAGCCGTGGTCGTCCGGCCCATCATGCGTGCGGCGAGAATTTTAAATTCGGGGCGAAGCGTCGACATATGGCGCATGAGATATTCAGGGCTTGTCCCAGCGGGAATATTGTGAATAACTCCTTTGATCTCGACGCTGGTTATTTCCTGTAGGGGCTAGGTTACGTGGGAGTCAAGGCAGAGCAGAAAAGCGAGGTTCTTGGATTTGTCCACGCGCACCATGAACTTGCTGGCATCGGCGGGAGCAAGGGCGGCCTGGGTGCGGAGCGCGGTGTGGATCTGGCAGGGATCATGTTTGGTGATGTTAAGGTTGTTGTTGTTGTTGTTGTTTATTTTTATTTGCATCAAGTACAGTGTACATGATACTGGAGGATTGTGGAAAAAGCGGTCACGAGACCAGCTTGACAAAGCGACAGGCCCCCACATTGGCATTTATGCAGCACTAAAAAGAAAATAATCAACATGCCATACAGATAACAGCATCAACAGAAAAAGCAAAATAAAGATAATAAAGAGAAACAACAATGTACACAGTCAAATTACATCACAACCACGCAATTGTAGCTTCTTGAAAGGCATTATCAAGAAGAAACAAGATCATCGACATGCACAACAGCTTTCAAATATTACACAGCATTTGTTTACACAAGAAAAGTCGACTGGGGGCTGAAATAGCAACGCAATGCTTTAAACGTTATATCTAAAAGCTCGACATTATCGGCAGCCAATCTGTTTAGTAACCTTGGCCGTATTACACAGCATTTGTTTACACAAGAAAAGTCGACTGTGGGCTGAAATAGCAACGCAATGCTTTAAACGTTATATCTAAAAGCTCGACATTATTGGCAGCCAATCTGTTTAGTAACCTTGGCAGTTTGTTTTTCAACTTATCTTGTCCATAGATTGTTCTATAGGTGATAACATTCCAAGGCTCACTATGCCGGGGGTCGCTGGGGTGTAAAACAAGCGTGGCTTGTACCTGGGAGACAGCATGGTGCCAGCCGTCTTGACCTTGAACTAATTTGGGAGCCATGTCGAAGGAAGCGACGGGCCGGAAGGCCCCGCGGCCGGTCGAAGGGCTCGCCGGTGGAGGCGTATCCGCGCGATGCCTAAGTAGGCTTAGCGAGGCGCGCCTCGGTTGGATTCGGAAGCAGGCTGAGAAAGTTAAAAAAACAGCCGGCAGCTCACCGAAATTTTTCAGGGCATACCGGAGATGTTGTCGGAGCACGACACAAAATTGGGTAGGATCGGAAAAGTTCTTACTGGGTTAAACTCGCCCAAAAGGCCGGAGCCGATGCGGTGCCCGTCCGATCACTTCGGCGATGCGAGCGCCACCAGATCGGGGAGAATTGATGTTTGTTTAATTTGAGAGACGCTAGCTAAACGGGAATAGTTGGACAAAATAAAACGGGCAGAGCGATTCTGGATAAATTCAAGGATTAGTGCAAGCGAGTTGATATGTGAATCCCATACTGACGAAGCATACTCCATTTTGGAGCGCACAAGTGTATTATATAATAACAGTTTCAATAAAATTGGAGCGAGAGAGAAATTACGACGAAGGAAGCCGAGCATGCGGTTAGCATTATTAGCAATGTATTCAATATGTGTTTGCCAGGAAAGATTAGAGGTAATGTGAACACCCAGATATTTATAGGCAGAAACGAAAGACAAGGGGAAACAATTAAGAAGATAAGAAGGCGGATTGGATTGATTTGTTGATCTTGTGACTCTCATTACCTATAGCAATTGTTAACATTGAGTTTCACTAGCCAAGTGTCGCACCACACGGAAATGCTGTTAAGATCGGTTTGAAGGATAGATTCATCAGAGGAGTTAGAAATTTTTTTATATAAAACACAATCATCAGCAAAAAGTTTAATGGATGAGACAATAGAGTCAGGAAGGTCATTAATGTAGATGCGGAAAAGAAGGGGTCCTAGGACAGACCCTTGAGGGACGCCTGATGACACAGAAGAAAGTTGAGAATCATGATCGTTAGTTGATACATACTGGGTGCGATCATGCAAAATACACTCAATCCATCCTAAAATATAGCTATCGAGGTTAAGTTTGCTAAGTTTCTAAAGTAGTAGACGATGCGGAACTGTATCAATGGCTTTAGCGAAGTCAAGAAAAACACAATCAACGGTAGATGAACGGTCTAACACAGAAAACAAGTCATTAGTAAAAACGAGTAGTTGGGTTTCACATGAGTAATGTTTACGAAAACCATGCTGGCAGGATGTAAAGAAGGAATTTGATTCAAGGAAAAGAACAAGATTGGAGTATATCACATGTTCAAGTATCTTGCATGGAATGAATGTCAAGGAAATTGGTCTGTAATTACTAGGGTTAAAAACATGACCAGCTTTGTGCACCGGAACCACCTTGCCAACCTTCCAGTCGCCGGGAAGGGTGGTGCGCTGCAAAGACTGTGTAAAAATCTGAGGCAAGATGACACATGAATAAGTCACAGTACTCTTCAAAAACTTGTAACTGATGCCATCAATACCTACTGAAGATGAAACTTTCGCGTTTCCAATCAGCTTAGAAATACCAACCGAGTGGATGAAAATAGGCTCCATGCGTGTAAAATCTGAATTTCGAACAACAGGTAATGCAGTAGGTGCACAATTCGTGAAGAACAATGCGAAGGTATTATTAAAAAAAACACAGCTCTGATGACGTGGTATTAAAAGGCCACTTTCGGACTTTAGGCGGATGTCTTTACGTTCACGCATACTGACGACATTCTAGAACTTGCGTGGGTTAGTGGATCACAAAGATAGAAGCGTGTTATTAAAAAAAAAGCGTGCTTGGCATTGACAATAGCTTGTTGATATTCCGACGCCACGGACAGATAAGCTGACCAACGTTCGCCTATCTTGGATTCTTTACAGCGACCAAAAAACGCTTTTTTTGTTCTGAAGTCGTTTTAACGATAGGTTGAACCACGGGGATTTTCGGGAACAGGATATTTGACGAAGATGAATATATTTATCAACGAGAGTAGTGACTTTGGTTTTAAATAGATCCCAAATTTCATGAATCGATCGTTTCTAGAACTGCGGAAAGAAAGCATGAGCAAAAATTGCCAACTCGGCGTTGATTGCTCGAAAATCCGCTTTGCCCTAGTCCCGATTTAGTTTATACTGCCTAGGAAGGCGGAGGGAACTGGATTGTAAAGTGAAGTGAATAGCAGAGTGGTCGCTTAAACCAAGCAGAAGAGATAGAGATTAGACAGATTCAGGTGTAGTAGTCAATACGAGGTCAAGAACATTAGCTGATGAGCTAGTAACGCGAGTAGGTACATTTACAAGTTGGGAGAGGTTAAACATAGAACAAGTGCTAATGAAAGCTGAACACTCCGACGAACCAGAAGTTACAATAGGGCAGCAATCTTTCCACGATATGCCAGGAAAATTAAAATCGCCTAGCAGGAATAAGGGGGCCTTAGGGAATCTAACAACCACATTATTGAGGCAATCAAACAAATCATCACAAAATGTCGGCGTAGCCTGAGGCGGCCGGTAGCAAACACAAAATACCGTATCAATGTGATTTAAACGAATGCACGTACAAACAAATTCGAGAGACGAAGGCACGGGAACAACATAAGAAACTATATTATCGGCAATAGAAATCAACGTTCCCCCACCCAGGCGCCCGCGACGATCTTGTCTATAAACGGTATAGTCGTTCTGACAAGAAAGCAGTTCACGGCTGTCAACTTTACTAGATAACCAGGTCTCCGTCAAGACAATCACATCGGCAAGGCATGTGTCAGCCAGGGACGATAAGGCATCCCGTTTGTTTAAAATGCTTCTGATATTGGAAAAAAGAAAAGAGTAGTCACGAATAGGTCGCGCCTGAACGGCTGCTGATAGCTAGGAAGAAGGAGGGGACGGGATCAAAGGAGGTGAGTGTTCAGCGCCATTATCGTTAACCTGACCCACATTTTCTGCGTCAGTACCAGATCGTGCGTTTGGTAGTTCAACCTCGCACACACTGTCGGTTTGTCACGAATGACGTGGTGAAACAAAGAGTAACTGGGGAAAACTGAAACGTTTAATGGGGGCGAACTTGAGCCCAAAATAAAAAGGAAACAGAAGATAGCAGCAAAGCGTCGCGGGCTTCGAAGTCGGCGAAAGAGCAGAGTCGAACGCTGGGGCGAAACTGACTGCAGCTCGCCACGCGGATCCCCTTATGTACTTACATGCGTGGGCTTCTGGAATAATCGGCGTAGAAAGTTCGACGCGTAGAACATTCGGACCTCGAACAAGCAACATGATTCCAGAATTTACCAGAATACTAGTTTGCAGGAATAAACAATAGGTGCGCCGCTCCCAAGAATCGAACACTGGCTTTTCGCTTCGGAGACAAGCGCGATAACCTTTACGCCACGGGCGCGCTGCCTACTTGGTCAGCTGCGCCCGCGGCAGTATAGGCTTCTTGCACATGACGTCATTTCCGATGCCCTCCAGAGAAAAGGGGAAGAAGGAGCTCCCCTCTTATCAGGGTCCTTCTTTGTGCCTCCCGGATTTGCACAGGCGTCGCTATTCTCCTCCTAGAAGATTATAGAAGATTAACCCGCCACTCAAAATTCTTACAAATGCAGCTTCCCTCTCCTCCTTTTTCATGGTGGGGAAAAGTATGCGATGTGACGTCAGTGCAAGGAGCCTATACTCTATTTGCACTTCCAAAAGTATGCTTGATGCTCTAAATTGACCGGTTTTTAGTATACTTCTGACGCACTTCAAAAGTAACATTTTGCCATCCTTATAGGATACTTCTGTATACCTGTAAGAGGCATTTTAGTATACTTCTTAGGCACTTCGAAGGTAACATTTCGCCATCCTTTTAGGATACTTCTTCTAGTACACTTATGAGCAGAATTTTTGTATGCTTTTATGCAGGCCTTAGTACTATAAAATGTACCCCGGATTAAACTTAGAAGCAGGCTTCCAAATATAATCGGGGGTACACTTAGTAGAACTTTTAAAGCATTTCACCAATTTATTCCTGGCCAATTCCAGATAGGATATGTATAAAATTATATTGATTTAGCAATTGAAGTGGTTTGCACTTATCGAAACAAAGATGCATTACGTTACAGGCTTTAATGTAGACGAGTTCAAAGTGATGACAAATTAAAGTATGCACTTTTTATTAAACAAACATTTTTCAATAGAACAAACACATGTTCCCTACAACAAACACACTTACGATGAAACAAAAACCATACTACTTTTACTGGCTTATAAATATCACAGATGCACTTAAAACTTTAAACATGCTCTTATTAGAAGAAAAAAAAATAATTACAAACTATTATGCTGAACGAAAACGAGTAAAAATGTTATTGAACCTGTTAAAATAAAACCTACAATATTTATCATCTACCATGACTGAAGTAACATCACCTACAAGACTGAAGTAAAATTAATGAAAAAAAACGTAAATGCACTTGTTAAATAAAATCTAAAATATTAATCGCTAATCAGATTGAAGAGAAAAAAAAAGCCAATGCACAAAATGAATGAAAATGAACGCTAATTTTTTCACTCATTCTGCAGTTTTCTTCTGTGTGTTGGAGGCTTTCTTACGAGTGTGGGAAGTATTGTTGCCCTTCCTTCGCAGGTATCCTTTCACCAACTTCCGAGTTTACCCAGAGAAGTTGGCAATAACAAAAGCGAAATAGAGAAGACAATAGACAATTAAGAAACTTGCCTTAAAACTCCACATTTACTTAATACTACTTAATTATACTTCATGTTCACATAATTTTAGCAAATTTCACAAAGAGAAACCAACAACAAAAAGTTGATCATCTAACATCTAAATATATTGAGCACGGGGACCAATGACTATGTTTATTGGCAACTGCGAAATATTGCTGCTGTGAAATAATCTAAAACAAGGCATTTCGTCACTTTCCAATGCATTAAAGGGATCATGAACAATTTTACTGTGGAAAGAGTCTGGAGCTCGTTACTTATATTTCTTTTACCTTATCACAAGTACGAGAAAACACACCATGATCCCTCGAAATGTTGCGAGTTCGCTGCGTAATCAGAAAGAAAAAAAGGTTCATTTTTCATCATGCAGCTTATGGTGGCCACATGAACTACTGGCATGGCGCCAATAGTGGTTGAGTTTGCGAGTTGAGCAGGTATCTGCCCAATTTGAAGCTAAGGTTTTTATAAATGTTGTCATTCACTCATTTGGCCCCCTATTCATGGCACATGCACGTGACCTGGAAAGGACTTGAAAGGATCAGGGGCTCCCCAAACTTGAGTCTATTTAATTTTTTAAATAAAACTCGTGCACCTTGGCTAAAATTGTTTTCTGATCTTCACTGCACATGGGACGGTGAGCCGCTGCCGCACTTACTTGGCCGAAGTCAGAAGACTATTTCATAACTTATTTAAAAGCTTGCAAACATAACATTTTTGGGACAGGAACTCTCAAACTTTGATATCAGCAAACAAAAATTTATTGTTATTGTTAGCCGAGGAGCCCCTTCCACTCTTGGCATTGTTGCAATTAAGTGTATGACAATGGTGTAGGAACGATTGAGGAAGTTCAGGTGCTGAAAGACCCTAAGGATACTGTACTAGGAACCCTGTTCGAGAATCCGTGCTTCAGGATATTTGGCTAGAAAGTCGGAGATAGCGTAGGCTAGACAATAATTTTAAACACACAGCTGACCACATTTTTTATTTTGATTCTGACATCTATTTATATTATAATTCAGGGTTTAGTGATGCAAAACAAACTGAGCCATAGTGTACCAAACAATTACTCTAAAAACACTGAACAAGCTGAAGGTTTGAAAGATTCAGCAGCCTAAAGCTGGGGTAAACAGTTAGCTGTCTTCAGAAAATTGGACCCAAAAATAAACAATACTGAACATTCGTTAAGTTTAATCGCTGATATACATCGGCGATCAAATTAAGCAGAAGGAACATCAGAGTAAATTTAATCTAGGCAAAAATTAAAGTATGCTAAAACTGGGACACGTTATTGAAACCAGATGTGTAGCGCAAGACGTAATGACACAAAAAAAAAAACAAATACCTCAAATACCCCGTTTTTTTCGCAGACCCGGACAATAGCTCACCTTTTTTTGGCTACTCGGTGAATCACGAGCTGGGCCAAAGTGCGGACGCAAGGGACATTGCACTATATTTAGAAAAAGTGGTACCCATTTCATGCAACGGTGTCGACAGGTAAGCCATAACAGGCACAGAAGCAACGATTTGGGACCAAAATTTGGTCACCAAACTGAGTGGAGCTGAAGCTGATAAGATTAATCTGGGTTGACTCAAATTATGCCAGAACCGTCTGGAAAATAATTGCAAGAGATTCCAGGTACACCGAGATCTATCAAGGCTGCTGGAGGCTGTAGGGGACTGCATTTGCTTCTAACCAATCAATAAATAACTTGTTTCCACTCTAATCAACAAACCCTGTGCTATCAGATTTAATTCATTGTTTTGTTTTAGTGTCGCA